>JAQFYM010007255.1:0-10620 GCA_034694785.1 Agrenia bidenticulata
AGTTCGTTTTGCGAAATTTTAATACTAGAGTGACCCTATGGGGGTACCCCCACCGATTTTCATAAATTGGCTTAGAAACTTGAAATTTTTTATAAACCTGGCTCGGGCTATATGAAGTTGCACCTGTGAGTTTTAAAATCTAAAAATAATTCCAAGGTCAAAGTTGAAGAGTTGGGAATAATTTAGTTTATTTGAACAAGATAAGGGAATTGATAAATGTTAAAATAATCTCTCTCTCTCTGATAACAATAACATTGACCACCTTTATGATTGATTAATTTGAAGTTTTAAATTAAAATTCTTGAACTTGAAATAAAATGAAATGAAAGTGCACTTATAACCATTTGATACAGCAAAGTTTGGCGAATTGGAGAAGCAAATGAAAAATGAAGGTTTGAGTTCAGAGGTGAGATGGATTAGTAAATTATTTCAACGTTATTGAGCTTAGATTGGCATTTTCAAAATTTTAAATGTGGAGCATATTTATGGATTATATGGGAGCTTGTGTTTTCCAACTGCTGCAAATTCATGTTATGGTGATTGTGTCATTTAAGGGTTTACTCTTAATAAAGGGACAGACAAACCTCCATCCGCAATATAACTTTCGTTAAAGATTCAAGGGAGTTTAGTAGTTAGTGTTGATGCACACGGTAGATTGGGATGAAATATGGAATCCATCAACTCCTCCCTCCCTGCCAATTCCTTTCCAAGCCAACCCAACGATTAATAGCTTATTCATCCTTAAATATTTGGGACAAATTTAGATTACATCATACGAGTTTGAAAAGAGGGATGGTGAAGACTGACCAGGGAGTACTGGTGACCAAATTCACCCGGGCTTCAGCTAAATAATACACATCCCCTCATTTCCATCCCAACTGGTGTTGGGGAATTTTGGAATTCCAAGCGGTGATTACTAACTAGTCTTCTGACAATAGACACACACACACAGATCCTTGACGAATTATTACTTAGATGGTAACCTTATTAATCTTAATTCCACCCCTTAACTATTGAGCCCGTAAAAAAAGGGAACGGTTACAACGGAAGACACCCACTTTCTCAGTTTGAGTAATTAAAAATAATGAGTTTGTCTTTGACCTCGTGATCCTTATTTAATTCCAAGCTCATCTCTCATCATTCTTGAAGATCCCTTGGAATTTTTTGTTAAGCATTTCATTACAATGAAATGTTCACAGTGGAATGTGTGGACATCAGATGGACATGAACAAATTTTTATTACATGCCAATTAGTTATTATAGATCAAGTTGAGGATTTAATGGTTCTAGGTCAAATACACAAACTAATTTAACTGCAATTATTTAAACAATTGAATGATTTCTTGGGTTAAGAATTCCCATTGCGACTGACCAAATTTGGGCTTAGAACGTCAACAATTGATTCCGTGCATTTCTGAATTTTTTAAATATCAAAATAATTCCAAGGTCAAAGTTGAAGAGCTGGGATGAATTTAGTTTAATTTGAGCAAGATAAGAGAGATGAATTAATGAATGTTACGTAATCTTTGTGATAACAATAACATTCATGGTAACCTCTTTATGATTGATTAACTTTAAACTTGAGCTTGAAATGAATGGAGATTAAATTAAATGAAAGTGGAAAATCTCATTGAGTGAATAACCAAGCAAAATGCACATTCATCAAAACCATCAACATTTCCTTCTAGTTTTTTTACTATCCTCTCTAAGCTTTGTCATCACTATTCATCCCCTTACATCATCCAAAAATAATAATGGTAACAAAAATTATAAATAACCCCCAAGTTCACTCTCATTTTATTTCAGGTCAAATTCTATCTGAGGTCAAATTATATTCTATTAATAGGTGGACAATTCCAAAGCCCTCACGTCTTCATCACCCTGGGGGCAACGGCTGGGACAAGTGGGGCACAATGGCACGACACGGAGATAGAACTGAATTGGTACAACTTTGAGCCCGAGACGGGGGACCCCTTGACAGAGGATTGGGTAGGACTATTCAATAAGGACCCTTCCCTTTCCCCACAAGATTTAAACCCCCTCCTGGCCGTCCCTATGAACGAGACGTCGAGCGTGCGGGGTCAGTTCCGAACCCCAATCAGATTCGGAAGACCTGAGATGACCTCGGATAATTCGGGAGACAACTGCCTGGGCTTTTGGATCGCCTTCGTCAAGAATGGAACGTTGGTGGAGGTCAACTGCTTCAAAAAGTACCCACGATGGATGAATGACCTGAGGAGCTCTATTGGGCGGAGACCCTTGAGCGAGTTGATGATCCCGGGAACGCATGATGCTGGAGCGACTCGGGAATATGACGGGGGACCCTCGGAGAATCCTATCGTTCGATACAGCGCCACGTAACCTTTTATATTTATTTAGGGTAGAAAATAATGTGACCTTTGACCTTATAATTTTTGTGCAGTCAAGAAGAGGAATTCTACCGTCAATTCATCCATGGGATTCGATATGTTGACATACGTGTGTCCTACTACCCGGACACTGAAGAGAAGTTCTGGATCAACCACAACGTTGTGCGATTCGAAGCGCTTGTGACGCTTTTCAATGCCGTCAAGCGTTTCGTCACCGAGACAAATGAAATCATTTTCATGGACTTTCGGGAATTCCCCGTCGGATTCGAGGAGTTTGGAACACACGATCTTCTCCTTAAATTCATCGTCAAGGAGATGGGGGCCTTCATAGTTTACAAAAGCCACGTACCGACCGATCCTACCCCTGAGCACATTTGGGCAGCCAATAGAACCGTCATCCTTACCTATGAAAATGACCAAGTGTCCAATGGTCAAGTCTACCTCTGGCCTAATTTGATTCATGTAAGTCTTGAAGGGTCAGTTATATATTTTGACATGAAATGATTCGGTCAGGGGTCATGTGATTAAAACTTTTAGGCATGGGGGGATAAGGACACGGTGGAGGGACTTGAAAGTTATTTTGAGAATGAGGCCTTGCCTGAATATGGATGTAAGGGTCTTTGGTGGTCAGCAATGGGGGAGATGACCCCAACTGTCGGTGATATAATTCTGTACCCTTTGAGGGGACTGAGGGGATTTGCACAGATGGTAAATATTCCTTTGACCTTTTGGTGGCAACGAGAGGAATGGTATTCGAGGAGTATGATCGTCTCCACTGACTTCTTCTTGGGGAATAATATCATCGAGATGTCCGTCTGGGTCAATCAAAATAATAAAACCTGTCCCAAACATTCCTAGACCATTCCTACAAAAACAATACCCACAATTTATTCATAACAATCTCAACACAAAATTTAACAAGCTAAAATTTTAGTAACTAAAAAAATAAAATAATTAATTTTGCAAGGTAAAAAAAATTAATTTAAAATCATTTTGAACACGAAACAACTGTCAAGTTTTTAAAAACTAAATACGGAACTAAATCTCAGGGAAGAGTATCATGTCATTGATGACATTATTTTTAGATTCATTATCCGAGCAACTATTGACTTTTCTCCACCCCGAATTTATTTTAGACTCCCGGGTAATCCAGAAACAACTTTCCTCATCCTCACAATCAGCCCAAAGGAGCAAATGATCCGAATCAAATCCCAAGGACTTAAAAAGACCCTGAAAGTTCAACTCATCCCTCGGGTCTTTGTAGTTGAACTGTTGTATCCGAACTTCTTCCAAGCTCGTCTTGTTGAGGAAGGCTTGGCAAAGGGGCCAGTCCACTCCAAGCCCTTGAGAATCCCCAGAACAGTCGATCCTGAGCCTTTTCAAATTGGAAGTGGAGGGGGCAGACAAAGCGTTAAGAAGGGCTTTGGTGGAGATGCAAAAGTTGACCACCTCTAGCTCTTCAAGTGTCTGAGGGAGGTGAGAGAAGCCGACCAACGCAGGGGCCTCTGGTCGGTAGTCTCCATGGAGTTGGAGTCCGTACTCAAACTCACTGCACAGCTTCAACCTCCGAAGGGAGGAGCAGTTGCGGAACATTGACAGTTCTAAGGGGCGGTAGGTGTTGGGCTGAGCATGCACAGGGTCCTCTTCGTCCAGTAGGACCAAGTCTAAGGCGAAATGAGCCAACGTCTTCTCATTGTTGTGGACGAGGTGACGACAGAGGTCCATGGGCACTGCGGCACAGGTGAACAACAAGTCAATGTTCACGAGCTTCTTTTGATTAGCGGAGAGTTGGACCCACAAGTCCACCTGCACTGACAACTCTTCATCCCCGCCCACCCAAATCTTGAGGTCCTTGAGGGACTCCACTTTGTTCAACCGAAGGAGATCCGAGGGGGTCAGGAATGGGTCTTTTAGTGGACGAAGCCTGGAAGGGGGCTCCAACTCGGTGGTGTGGCAGGTGCAGGTGTCATGGAGGTCAATGACCACAGATTCTAGTCCATTTCCTCTCCCAGCTATTAGTTTGAGTATCAAGACTTGGAATCTTAACTCGAACCTCTTCCCTGGAATGTTGGTCATCTTGACCTTGAGGGACTTGAGCTTGGGCATCGTCGACTTGCCGAAAATCTGGTCAAATATATTTATCTCAGGGTTCGGCTCCTTGCTGTTGCGACACGGGATTGCCCAGGAGTGGCAGTCGGCGAGAAAGTCAAACTTGGTCAAGTTTTCGAAATGGATTTGATAAATGGGCTTTGATGAGTAGGATCTGTATTCCACGTCCAGTAAGAGGGCCTTCAGATATTTAGCACAAGATTGTAGGAGGATGTAGAAGTCACGTGGAGCTATTGGGGACAGGACCCCCTCGGGTCGCTTGATCTCCAGGGTCTGGATAAAATTGGGGTATTGGAATGTGTGAGACTGAGGACTAAGGTGTTGAGAGAAGCGGAGGAGGATCAGTTTCTTGACTCGGAAGTGTAGAATTTTGTCCAGGATGGGGCAGTGGTCGTCCAGTCGGATTGAGAAATGGAAGTTTCGATTGACCTCATCGTATAATTGATGGTAGACTAGACGGAGATTAAGGGCTGTGTTTTGGTCCACTTTGTTCAATATTATACTTCGAACCTGTTGGATCAAAAAATAGTTTTGATTATTCCTGATGACGTCATTGACGTCAAAGGGGACAGAATTAATTAAGGATTAATGAAATGTTTAAAATGCTGACCTCTTGAGGGAGAGCGAGGAAGGGATGTAGTGACCTTTCCTTATCTTCATTCATTATGGAATTTGATGGGGAAGATGTTGAGGAGAATTGTAAGGTGTGACCAGTCACTTCAGAAACTAATTGCAATTAGAAATAAATTTAAATATTTAAATTTTTTTGAATATTTAGTTTTTCGAAAGATTGAATGAAATCTAATTTCTTTAGTGTGTATAAAAGAGGAGTGAGTTTGAGTATTTTAATTTTAAGGCGTTGTCCCTATTGTTGGGAGGATGTTAGTCTCTTGAAGGCCCTTGATGGTGTGGAGGGGCGGATACTTGAAGTCAATTTAAAAGGCTCAACTTTAGTTATTTATATTCAGAGTTGGAGATTATTTTAGATTTATTTCCCTGAGTGTGTGGGAGAGGAGAAATGAATGAAAAAGGGGTCCAAGGGACTATTACAAATGTGTTCAGCTAAAAAAGGGTCTCTCCAATCTTATAACTGTCTGCTGAGGTGGGCCGTATGGGATAAAGCCAAGAATGTAAATGTCTAAACTCCTCTCCTCTAGAAATGTATGTAAATGTATTGTTATTGACGTGTAAAATGTAGTGGAAACGTAAAAGGTGCTTTAAATAAGGTTGACTAACTTGACTTACTGTCAATAATACGAGCTGGAGCATAAAAGCCACACGTGTGCATAGACATTTTCATTAAGGCAATCCATACCGACCAAACCAAACCACATATCATCAACAACAACAACTCACAATCACAACTTTTTTTTAAGCTTCTCTTGACTTAAAAAAAATTAAAAGCTTGTAGATTTCATTTAAAAATAGTGAGGAGGGACTTTGTGGCTTGGGTACATTGGGCTGAGCGTGTACCCTTAACTCAACAGCATTCTTATTATTAATATGAGCCAAAAGATTATCTTCAAGGAAAAGGTTCCTTGTCCTTAATCCTTTCAAAGTCACAAAGTCCATACTAATTAGTAAAGAGTCGTTCTGAGTCGTGTTGTATAGACAGGGGACCCTTTTTAGGTTGTCCATTGTAAAATACTTGTGGCCAGTGAATGTCCATACTGCCCCAGGCTCTTTGACACAGCCAATGAGAGACTCTTTAAATATCTAGAGTTCATTAGTTAATTAGTGTGGATTTGAGGTGATATGAGCCCCTACGGTTCCAATAGGAGATAGCGGACTCTAGTCCTCATACTCCCATGTCTCTATCAATCATCTCCAGCCTTAAATATTAATTAAAGCCCATGCTCAGCAAGTTGAGGTCATTTCATTTCAAACAGTCAAGTGGACTTGAAAAAAACAACCCATTTCCACTCGAATCGATTGAAACTGGAAAATAACTGAAGGACAGATAATCATATCATATTTCCCAATATTTTCCATACGGGTGTCAGAGTTTCGAAATCCATGGATTCAATTAACTAGAAGGAGTTCAAGATCTCTTAGCTAACTGCTCTCGTATCCCTCAAGTTATTTAAAGTTGATTGATCAGTTTCATGTCATTGATTAGCTAATTGATAATGCCGACTATCTTCCCCTTTTCAATCTTCTTCATACACATTTTGGGTAAATCGTTTTAAATGGACTTTAGTGCAATTTAATTATATAATATAAATTAACCTGTCCTAATCGATTGATTGCTGGGGGTTTTAACAGTCGGAGGTGGTGCGTTGGTATCTCCCTCGGACTATGTCCCTGCCACTCAACTCAACCACTTTGCTCTGAAAATTAATGAGGTAATCTTCATTTTACAAGCCCATGTCCGTAGATAAACAACCCACTCGGGTTTTAAAAAAACTGATAATATTCTTACAACTTACAACATACATTTCCATGGTCTAATGACCCTGTGACCCAAGTCTATTCTTAATGATCCACCCACAGCACCTTTTCCCCAAAGACGAAGGGTCAGCCCAAGAAACGCTTGTGTGGTGCCCACTGAGTGTGTACTCCACCCTAGATCCACTTATCGACGCTGCTGGGGGGTCAACGTTTGCAGAGTTGTATGGACTTCTCCATTCCTCAGCCCCTAATTTCATGATAAAGCGGGAAGTGGAGCAAAGTGACCTCAACTCCGTCGGAGATGACAAGAATGAAGAGGTCAAGGGTTCAAGTAATTTAAATGTCTCGTCCTCGACTCCGGCGATAAGTCAACCCTTTCGGATGTCCACGGGACTCTTCCTTGCCAATCAGTACAAATTCAACGAGGCTTTTACAAAGAACTTAAAGTCCAACGGTTTGGCGGAGAGTATCGAGATGAAATCTTTAGACTTGTCCTTAAGCCCGACGATGTTATCGAAAGAGGTGAATGAATGGATCAATAGTAGGACGGATGGACTCATCCCTCTCGTCGTACAACCCGACAATTTCCACAAGGAGACAAAGCTCATCATTGTCAATGGAGTTCAGTTTAAGGTAAGCCAACTTGCCGATATTTATAATGACTTGGTTATTCCAAATCTCATCAGACATTTTTGAAATCCCTTAGGGTAAATGGAAATCGAAATTTCGGTCCTCAGACACAGAGAAGAAAGTATTTTATGGAAATGAAGGGTCGACGGAAGTGAGTATGATGTTCCAGAGAAGTACCCAGGACTTTGGAGCCTTTGAGAAGGACGGATTTCAAGCCTTGAAACTTTCTTATGCAGACAATGACTTGAAATTAATTTTTATAGTACCGACCGATTCTTCAGGTATAACAAAAATCCTGAGGTCCTTGACGGCTTCTAGAATTAGTCAGATTATTGAGCAACTTGAGCCTACAGAGTTGGACATTTACATACCGAGATTCAAAGTTGAGACGAATGTCCATATCAAATCTGCTCTAATCAAGGTGACCCCTCTTAATCCTTAACTTGTGACCTTAAGGACACATAAAAATAAGCTTTAAACCTTATTGATTAATAATAACAGGCAGGACTGAAGTCCCTCTTCTCCAAAGGCGAGGCCAACCTAACCCGAATGGTTGACCTCCAAGTCCCTGCTAACTCTTCCTGCAACTGCTCCAGTGACCCGATCCCCTTGTACCTTAATGACCTCGTCCACAAAACCCTTTTCCAATTGGACGAAGAGGGGACGAAGGCCGGAGCCGCTACTGCCGGCTTCTTCGTCCCTTTGAGTGGACTGATGAACCACAGGATTCAAAACTTTAGCGTGGACAAGCCCTTTATATTCTTGATACGGGATGCTCAGTCAGCCATAATTTTCCAAGGGGTGGTCACAAACATCCCTGGAGGAGCTGTGACCCCTCAACCTCCTATTATGAAGGGCAATGATTCATCGGAGGGGAACCCTAAAGAAGCCCCCACCGAATTGAAGACGGAGAGCCCCTGGTGGATTCACAAAGGGAGCCCTGAGTATCTTGACGAAGGATATTCGTCTCCAGGGAAAGGGTCAGAGGGCAAGTCTCCAGCTTCCAAGGATAGTAAGGGATTATTAATTGAAGGGGTCAAGCCTCGGTTGAGATTCCAAGAGCCTGAGCCGCTTCACCCTGAAGGGATTAGATTCCCGCATCCAGAACGAGATAATTTATTATCTCCTTCCGTACTTGATCAGCTCGAGTCTAAAAATAAAAGTCCCAACTTGACAAATGGTGGTGGCGTGGAATAAATTAGGACGGAATAATGGCTAAAAATAGAAATGTAGACCATCCACCAATAGAATACAATTACACACCTCTTTTAAACTAACTTCATTTTAATCTCACAAAGTTCATAAAACTCTACTCTGTAAAATAGACAATCAAATCATTTGGAAGTTACCCTCCATGTTTAAGTTGAATAAATGAATCTCAAGTTGTTAATACTTGAATTGACATTTCATTGAGAATCATAAATTTTCACGAACGTAATTACACGGTCTTGCTTAAGAATACTTGATAATCTGTTTGAAAATATCCTGGAGGGTCCCTGAGAAAATTTCGAATATGCAAAAGTCTCCAAAATTAGTCGTATCTAAATTTATAACTTATGGACCATATGGGGCCTAGAACATTCTTTCCTAGGTTAGGTCTTTCTAACTATAAGATCCTGCAACTTAGACCCTTGAGGGTCAGTAAAATGTTGGGGATTTTCATTTTTGAGGAAGCCCATGGGAGTAATTTAAATGAGAGCCATTGTTGGAAGTTGTGCATTAGTACAAGTGCTTAAAGACTTTGACTCTATTCATAATTAATGATTCATCTAGAATGTTCTGAATTGATTCATGTCCATGGTGGATTGCATAAGTGGGAATAGAATTGAGAGTATTATCAGTTGGGACTTTGATTAACACTTAACAATCAGACAAACAATTTGTTTTTTGTTTGCTCTGTTGATACGGGAATTTGAGATGTGAACCCTATCACCTCATTGGCTAAAACATTTTAAAAATACCCGATTTCTGTCTGCTTATTTTGCAACACATTTTTTCCAAAGGAAATCCTGCCAAAGATCAACAGACATTTATAATAAAACTATGGAATACTTAGAAGTGAATGCAGACTGCAATTCCCAACTGCTTTAAGTACATACCACACGGTCGCTTCATGGCTTATTCTTGTTTGCTGGCCCATCTGATGGACACTATTCTCGAGTTCTTATCAATAATCAGAAAGAACGGAACGGTGTTGATACGGCAGATATGGGTCACTTATTCCAAACCCCTTACACGTCCCCTAAGTTTATTGACGTCGGACCTCGGATAAAAATCCTATAATGATCAGAAAAAATATGTAGGACTGGCAATATAGTATCAACACCTTATCATGAAGATGACATGGTAAAAAAAAGGTGTGCTGGAAAATCGTATTAAAATACAATGTTGAACATATCGGCACACCAAAGTAAAAAAAACTGAAAAAAAAGATCCAATCCGACGTAAAATGATAAGTGATGTGCCAACCAACACGGCCCAAATCACTAATCACCAATTACGTTCCCCAACGTCCATACTAATCAATCAATTACAACTATTGAAACTATTTACTCTGCACTTATTTTGACAGCATGTGCAAAGAGCAACTTTGAGAGATGACGTTGGATTAGCAGAGTGGCCAACTTATCGAGTATATAAACTTCAAGCTGTGGTCACTTAGACCTCATCATTCGATTGACTCTCCTCTCTTGACAACTACCAGCTCCAGCAAAAACTCATCCAATTCAAAATGAAGGTCGTCATTTTAATCGCCCTCTTCGCCTCCTGCTTCGCTGCCCCAGGTACGGCAATATTCATTCTTTACATTTTAACATTCTTCTGCAAAATAAAACGGAGTCATTTAATGATCTATAGAGTGAACGAGGCACTTATATCAATCCAGATTTTCTAACCTCTTTTTCCTTGGTTTACTAGTTTTGAAGGCTGCTGACTACCCAGCTGTTACCGTCAAAGTTGCGTCTCTTGAAGCTTTGGTCAAATCTTCTTTGGAATCCATCGTCACAGATGCCACCGCTGATAACATGGCTGCTGGACAAAGTATTGGAGTCGTTGCTGCTGCCGCTGCTGAGGATGCCAAGAAACTCCTTGCCGATGCCCAGAAGCTCATCGATGCCGAAAC
>JAQFYM010007256.1:0-10619 GCA_034694785.1 Agrenia bidenticulata
ACCAACTAGTTTTCTTGGATCTGTATCTTCTGATAATAAGGTCTGTCTGAATAAATAATACAATACAATACAATTAAACTTCTGGATCGAATTGGATGAAATTCAGTTTGTTCGAAAGCGATAATGAGGAACGTAACTTTTGGATCAAAGCACTCAAACAAAGTATCTCCTATTCTCCTTGAACTTCTTTCTAAAAGAAAAAAAAATACACTCACTAAACAATAAAATTCTTTTTCTTATTTAATAGTTTTTTTAACTTTAAATTATTTATCATAACATTTTTATAAAACCAACAAAAGATTGAATATCAAAAACGGTAGAAACAGGGTTCAAAAGAATTTTCATAAATTGCATAAGTCTGTAAAATGTATTGTGAGAAATAGGTCAAATGCAATTGAGGTGTCGCAGTCTCCGATTCCGTGTTCTCTCCCCGATTCGGGTTTATATCGGTGTTCGTTCGTGTAACGGATCGATATAGTGGTAAGAGAGAGGGTGTGTTTGTTAATCATGTCTTGGTTGTTGTTATTGAATGTAGTTAGCGTTTTTTGTAATCATAATCATCGAACGTCAGGTCATCATCATGTGGACACTACCATCATTCATCTACAACAAGATCTTCATGAGTAAGTCTTTTTTGACGGTGTTCAGATGAACAATGACCTGAATTTTGTTGTCCATTTCTACAACAAATAATAATTGTTTGTAAACAGTTGGGATTTGATGTACGGTGATGATTCGAAAAAGTCTGTCCGCTCAAGTGGATCCCCATTTCCACCTTATGAAGAACTTCGTCGCTTATCAAAAAATATAACTTCAATTCTTGATGCATTTTCTAATAACTATGACAAGAGAGTTCGACCTAATTATGGAGGTAATTAACAAAAAAAAAACAATTAAAAAAAACAATTAAAAAACACTTTTAAAAAAAAGGTGGGGCAGTAGAAGTAGGAATATCTTTGTTCGTACTTTCCATAGCGGCCCTTTCAGAAGTTCACATGGTTATTAAATTTTACAATTACACTTTTTTGCATGGACACACTAATTACACACTTATCCACACGCGCTAAATATTTTCACACACTTTACACACTTAACAGTTAACACACTTTTTTTAAGAGTTAAAAAAAATTGTTGGGAAAAATAGCGAATCCAGTTGAAGTTGGTGTTACAATGTACGTGTTATCAATTTCATCAATCTCTGAAGTTCTTATGGTAATGCATGCCTGCACCTGCTTTTTTTTAAATGTTTTTAAACAGTGTGTTTTTAAATGTTTTTTTTTTTAAAGGATTTCACTGTTGATTTCTATTTCCGACAAATGTGGAAAGATCCAAGACTTCAATTCCAAGGACCAGAAGGAGTCAAAACTTTATCCGTAATGTTACAGTTTTATTGACCTTTGACCGTGTTAAATAATTTATGATGAACAGGTTGGAAGTGACTTTTTGAATACCATGTGGGTACCGGATACATTTTTTGTCAATGAAAAAACATCTTATTTTCATACTGCTACTACTTCTAATGAATTCTTAAGGATTTCACAATCTGGCGACATTCTTAGGTCAATAAGGTTAGCCCAAGAAATATTTAAAAATTATCTTAAATTAAATAAATTTTTTTTTTAAAGATTAACGGTCACGGCAAGTTGCCCAATGGATTTACGTCATTTCCCAATGGATTCTCAACTTTGTAACATTGAGATTGAATCATGTAATGTTTTTTTTTTCATTATTAAATTAAAATTTTTGTAATGTTTTTTTTTTATTTTTAAAGTTGGATATACAATGTCTGATATCCGTTATAAATGGGCAACGGGTGCAGGATCAGTTGGGGTATCAAGTGAAGTATCTTTACCACAATTTAAAGTACTTGGATTTCGTCAAAAAGCATTTGAAATTTCATTATCAACTGGGAATTATTCAAGACTTGCTTGTGAAATTCAATTCGTTAGGTCAATGGGTTACTATCTTATCCAGGTGAGGGGTTGTTACTCATGTTAAAGAGGTCAAAGAGGTCAAAGAGGTCAAAAAATTGTATTTGTTTATGACAGATCTACATCCCATCAAGTTTGATAGTGGTGATATCATGGGTAAGTTTCTGGTTGAATCGAAATGCAGCACCGGCTCGTGTTTACCTTGGAATAACAACGGTCCTCACAATGACAACCCTCATGAGCTCAACTAATAAAGCCTTACCTAAAATTAGCTACGTCAAATCTATCGACGTCTTTCTTGGCACTTGTTTCGTCATGGTCTTTGCTGCTCTACTAGGTAAGACTTAACCGACCCTTAATTGACCCTTAATTGACCCTCTTAAAACTTGCAGAGTACGCGACAGTTGGTTATTTGGCGAAGCGTATCCAGATGCGTAAGAATCACTTTGCAGCGTTACAAAAGATGGCATTACAATTACAAACGGCACGTGATGAGCATTTCCAGGCTCAACAGCGTCAACAAGCTGCAGCGAATGAAGCCATACGTAATTTCCATATTCGAAATTATCCAACACAACCTACTACACCAACTGCTGCAATTGCATCTACTTCTTATGGACGACCTCAACAACAACAACAATATTTACAACCTGGACAACAAATGCAACAATATTATAACCAATCTAATTATTATGGACAACAACTTAACAAAACTGATAACAACAAAAATAGCAGATTCGATAATGAACAACCAACGGAAAATAACAAAATTAGACAACTCATTCCTATCAATCCTAACCAAATTTGCGGAATAACACCTTCTGATATTGACAAGCAAGTTAACAGACATATCAAATCTTAAACATAACAAGGGAATAAATAATGTTTTTTTTTACAGGTACTCAAGGGTTGTATTCCCTGTTTGTTTCGTTTGTTTCAACATGTTGTACTGGATCATTTATCTACACATCTCAAATGTCGACCCTGGAGATCTTACACTCGTCGACAAAGAATAATTCTCTCATTATATACAAGTCAATAAATAACAAGTTCAATATTAAACCATCTTGGGCATACTCTAAAAAAGAGTTATCACCGTCATGAATTTTTTTTTGTCCCGTGACCAGGAGATAAAGGTCAGAAACACTTTTGTCGAGAAAAGCGAGGCTCTTGGAAAGAAGGTACTCTTTTCACCCCCCCGGGTGATTCCTTCAACAATTTTTCAATCGAATCGCAATAAAGAAAATCTCTAGTTGCCCCCACTGTCTTGTTTGTTAAAAGGGGCGGGTATGATTGAAAATAGAAATAAAGTGAGCCACCCTTAAAGATGTCGAAAGAATTAGTTCTTGAAGAATCGGAAGAGAAAATGTTTGTTGAGATTGACAAAAGTGTACAAGAATCTGATACACGAATCGAAATTGAACATAACAATATCAGAAATAAACTTTTCAACTCTTTTCAACTCAGTGCCAAGGCCGTTGCCAAGGTTACCTTTTCTATTTCTTTTTTAATTAATTGTTTAATAATTTTAAAAAAATAATATTTTTAGGTGTACATGAGCAAGTCACAGTCTGAAGAATCTTTTCGTAATGCTGCACAATTTACTACTGCTCTTTATAAAGGTATTTCTTTTTTTTAAAAAAAACGTTAATAACCCGTTGCCATGGTAATAATAATAATTTGTTGTTATGTAGATGGATTAGAAGGTCTAAAGAAGGTAGAAGATTTGTACACGGTGAAAGGAAGTAACAGACGAACGCGAGATTTGTTGAATTTCATAAAAAGGAAGCGACGTTTTATACGTCGTGATGAGTTGTTATCATTTCTACAGCAACAACATTTAAATGAAACTGATGATGAACTACTCGACAAGTTCAATAACCTTAACAGCTCATACAACAACAGAAAAAGAAAACATGACTTTGATAACGACAACAACAACAAGAAATTCAACAAACATTAAAAATTAAAATAATTATTTCCATAGCAACTGCATTTTTATTGCATTTACACGGATCATCATTTAAAGGTCATTCACCTTATGAATAATATTCATGTCATCAACTAATTTATAGTTTATCGAAAAAAACTGTTTTTGACTCATGAACCATTTGACCTAAGGTCACGAGAGTAAGAAATTCATGACCGTGATTTTTCTCAGAGTACCCACAAATTCAAGTTCCGTAGGTCGATCCCTAGGCAGCCATTATTAAGACATCCTTTAAATTACATCCAGGGTCAACAGTCAGGTCATTGACCTCTAATAAAATCACATAAAATGTCAGTCAAAAGTCAGTGAATAGTAAGATTGATATTAACATGCAAAGACTAAAAGCTGCGTAAACATTTGAAAATTGGTGCATAAAACTTTCTCTCTTTGAAGACTAACTGTCATATTTTCCTCTCGTTAGTCTAAATTATTTTATTTTTGAAAAACATGGCACGGGGTCAACAAAAACTTCAATCACAGGCTAAGGCACAAGAAAAGCAGGTCAGTCATAATTTCTTAATCAAATTATACTTTTAAAATCGTTTAAAACGGTCAAAAAATAAACCCGATTATTTAATAGGCCAAAATGAAGAAACAGCAGGGGCACAGCCTGAGCGATCAGAAAGCTGCAGCTTCTAAAGCACTTTCAATTCTTTGCACCATTTGCAAGGTAAGTTTTTAAAACATTAAAAAAAACAAGGTCAATGAACTCATGTGTTTAAAAAAAATTTTTAGGCCCAGATGCCTGATCCGAAAACGTACAAGCAACACTTTGAGAATAAGCATCCAAAGAATCCAATGCCAGAAGAATTAGTTGATGTTCAATAACTAACTGAAGCTACTAATAAATTCCAAATTTTTTTTTTGTAATAAATTCATAATAATTCTTTGATAAAAAGTATAAAAAAAAATTTATTCATTGTTATTTAAATTAGTTGTTGCGGGTAAAACTGAACTGGATTCTGTTGACAAATTTATACTTTCACTTATCGTCCCTTAAAAACATAAAATTAATCATTAAAATTTTAAAAACTCTTTTTTTTTAAAAGAAAATCTTACTCGTAATTTTGTTTTTATTGTTGGTAGTTGTTGTGATAGTTTTGTTGATGGTAGAAGGTTCAGAAAGTGCGAGTATTTTTTGATAAGAATGTGGTGAACCTGTTCCAAATTTATTTCTACTTCTGCTGTCTGTACTTGCTGAACTACTTGTAGTACTTAACGTTGGACTTCCAGGTGCCACTGGAACTGCTGGAACACGTTTCAACGTTCCACGTACTAACGTCCCATTCTCACATTCCAATGATAACTCATGCAAATAATTCTCATCCGAAATTATCTTCAATCTTTGCAAATATGCCTAAAACATTTTTTAAACATTCAAATTATAAATAATCATAATAAAATTATACAACAGGTTTTTTTAAATTGCAAAAAATATATACCCAAATTTTAATGCGAAAAAAATGCGCAAATTTTACTGCTTAAAAACTGCGCAAATTTTACTGCGAAAAAAATGCGCAAATATTTTACTGCGAAAAAACTGCGCAAATATTTTAAACTGCGAAAAGTAATCTGCAAATTTTACTGCGAAAAATAATCTGCGCAAATTTTACTGCGAAAAAACTGCGCAAAATTTACTGCTTAAAAACTGTGCAAATTTTACTGCGAAAAATAATCTGCGAATTTGTTAAAACTGCAATTTCCCATAAGTAAAAAAAACCGGTACCTTAACTTTCCTGAGCATGTTCATTTCTTCGAACATTTTTTTAGGATTAAGTTTGTAGTCGATGTTTTGAATTTTTTTTTTGTTTGAAATTTTTTGTTGTTGATTTTTCCCAGTGGTAGTAGTAAGTGCTTTAGCGCCTTGTGTATTACAAAGTTGGTTCATAGCGGCCATGGTAGGTTGACCGGAAGTATCGAAAGGAGCAGCAGACATTTGTACAAGAGTTCTAATTTCTTTTGAAACCATTCTCATTTTTTCGAAATTGATCATTCCATCGATGAAAGTAGAATTGCCAAGATCGATGAAAGTTAAATCTTTTTTCACAACTGGATAAAATGGTATCATTGGTGTTTGACATGAACTTGCTAATAAACTTCGGTACTTTCCCATATTTCTTGATGGATCCATCAAATCTTGCAAATCTTTAAATAACTTTTGATACTTGTTTGATAACTTATCCCATGTTATTCGCAAACGGGTCACCGCTGAATGACCCAAACCACTTACTATTGCAAACATTGAATTAAAATTTCTACACTCTCTGCACTGCAATGCGACCTATAACAAAAACAAAAAGTTTTTAATAAATAGCCCCCCTTTAAAAACAGTTGTAAATGTACCTTCAAAAACCTCTTGATGATATCGCATCTTTTGTTTGGTGAATTTTCTTTGATGATTTCTGTGACGACCCAAAAAGTTTCTCTATTGACAAGTTGTGCAAATTGGTTAAGATTAGGTGTCCCATAGTTAGTTTTAAGTTCGAAAAGGTCATGAATATATTCCGTCATTTCAATTTGTCTAAAACAAGCATAATCTTCAAGTGTTAATTGTAATGCAAGTTCAGTTGGATTTAAATTTAGTAAATTCACTTCAGATTCTTTATAAATCTCGGGCAATAAATCATTGGGGACCAACGGGTCCGTCGAATCTATTCGCTTTATATAATAACGAGAACCCAATGGTAAACGCTCTGCTAAACTATCCAACGTCTCTGGTAAACGTCCTTGCTTCAACATCATACTTCCACCCACTTCATTCACAGACACCTACAAACACACAAAAGCATTCATTTGACTGAGGTCATTGTAATTGAGTGAGGTCATTAAAAGATTACCTGAAAGAGTGCATAGTCCCTTGAGTTATGTTGGTTAAGATCTTGAAATTCATGAAGAGCAAGCATGACGACTTCCCTAGCAGTAGTTTCTTTATTGACGAGAAAAAATTTGAAGTTGGTATCGATTCTATAAATTTTGAGTACATTTTCAGGGAAATCGATTTTAGGTTGAACGTCCGTTTCTTGTTCTTCTTGATTAGTAATATTTTTCTTGGGTAGTAGATTAATTTTTTGTAATGCTTTTTTGAAACGATGACGTGTACTAGTTGGTTTTAAAATCCCTGATGGACAATTTTTCAATACCGGTATGGGTATCAATGGGGATGAACTATTTATACACTCGTGATAACCAAGGAAATTACATTTCAATACTATCACCAAATGTGTAGAACCTTTCAATATATCAAACGCTCGACATAAACTTATACTACGGAAATTTATACTATTCACACTTAATACTTCATCTCCTATACGCATGTCCGTCTTCTCTTCTTCCACCTAACAAAAACAATTAGTTAATTAATTATTTAAAATAAAAAGTTAATTACTCACAAAAGAGATGAAAATGCCGTATCCGTTGTCAGAACCGCCCATGATATTGAAAGTGAGTGTATCATCCCTTGAGCATCTTTTGATGATGATAGTTCTAGGTCTTGATTTAGCAGAGCAAGCAATTTGTAGTAGCCTAAGTTGTCCGCTCATGTTATCGAAATTCTCGAGCATATTTTGAAATTGTTGTAATAATCTCATAAGTTCCAGATCGACTTCAAAATCGATGAAATGATTATTAACCCATAATAACATGACACGTGTCACACGGTCACGTATACCAATATCAGAAAAATTTATAATTATCGTCGAGGCTAATTCATGGATATCCATAAATATACGATGTGTCAATAAAAAATCTTCCACATATGTCGGATCTGCACTCTCTTTAAATAATTCTGACATCAACGACGATTTTATACCACGGATCAATGTCTGTGTCTTTATAATACCACAAATACCATCCGTTACTCGAGATTCATACACCAACTGACAATTTCCTTCTACATCACGCACAGTCAATTGATTATCGAGGCCCTACAAAATGAAACATTATTAAAAATTTACCTTCTTAAAAAAAGTTAAAAAGTAAATACCTGCTTAAGAATGCGATGATAGTCTTTTTGAGTGACGCAAACGAATTGGCAGTCATCTAATTTGGTGGTCATGAGTCCTTTGAAATATTGTTTATCAAGCGTAGGTGGTAGCCCAAAAGAGTCCCCGGCAGTAAGAATGTTGATATTATGTTCATGTTCGACTTGCACACTTCCATTGACAAGAACAGACCAAGAATCTAATTCTTCTCCATGAGAAAGAACGATTGTGCCTGCTTTTTCCACGACAGCAAAGACCATAGCGGCACATAATGCTTTCCTTACATTAAATGTCAAATCATTAAATGCTGACAAATGTTGTGTAAATTCTAACAAGATTATTATATCCGATTCTGTACGCTCCGTTGGATCTTTCTCTAAACATTCTCGAACACAATCTCGAACAGATTTATCACCATATGATAATATACTGTAATCTTCACTCGCTTCACTCACTGAATCACTATCGTCATCTACTACCGATTCTAACAATCCTGACAAATCCAACTCACTACTCGCGTAGTAATCACTCAACATGTCAGAACCTTTAAACAAACAAAATTAAAATTATTTGACCGTTTAAATGACCTTTTAAAAAGAAAAACTGACCAGAATAAGCAGAAGAAGTATCGGAATGAATGGAAGTTCTGTTGCTACTGTCGAAATAGTCAACGCAGATCATTTCACTCTGCTCTAAGATAAGACACTCGTTTGGCCGACGGGTCATGGACATTGATGGGCGGCGACCAAAACTATCAACAACAAAACAAAGATAAGCACACTTATCATTGTGATTTTGACTTTAAACCTTACCATGTGATTGGAAGGAACATTGACCCATCGATGAAAACGGATCCAGTGACAAGAACGAACCATTGTTGTGCAATTTCCCCACGACAATAAAGTATATCATTGGCTTGCTTCTTCATGTAATAACATGACTGACTTATACTATACAAATAATTATCATCAAGGCGGTCAAGGCAGCTAAATGACCTAAACACAAAACAAACAAAAATTATATATTGTCACAAAGTCACAGAAAAAAGGGGTGAATGACCTGAGTGCATAGTAGATGTCTTGAAAGTCTTTGAGTGTCCTTCGTTCAGGTTCTCTTTTAAGACTTGTTAATAAATTATTTTCAGTTTCCATCTCATATTTTTTAATTTTTTATTTACTTTAAAAAAGGAAAAACAAAAAAAAAACAGAAGAGTCACACCTTTGCAACTTTTCATTCATAGATGGGAGCACTTTTATCCATCAAGATTTAATAACACTGAACCTGTTCTATGATATTCTTCTATATTCGATAACGTCAATTTCACATAAGATAACAAATTATCATCATCAGTTTCTGATATCTTCAACAAATATTCTACACCTCCTTCTACATCCATTATCCCTACATACTTTTCAGCTGCAAATACAACAAAAAAATCATCAAAAAATCATTCAAATTTTATGTTTTTTAATGTTTTTTTTAAAAACTCACGGTAGACCCTTGTAAGGTTAGCAAGTGCCCAACATGCCCATAATCTACATTCTGTCGTATGCGGTATCAGCAACAAACCAAGAATCGGACTAAATGAACTATCAAAAAAAAAACAATTTAAAAAAAACAATTTAAAAAAAACTTTAAAAAAATTTTTACCGATAGTTGATATTCCTTGGAGCGTTGATATTCCATTGTAGTATATTTTCTTTCATTTTGCCTCTGACTTTATTTCTATCTGGTTGTTTGATTGTCCAGTGGGCTTCACCATCAGATAAAATATGAGCTAATACACCAGCTGCATTATAAGATACTTCAATGTTATCTTGACGAGAATCCAACAAATTACAAAATACATCGATAAATTCACTAGTCATCAAATTCACACGCAAACTTGGAACCTCTGCCACGTTTCCCAACAGTCCTAGATTTTCAAAAATAAATATTAATGGGAATTTTATACTGATTTTTTTTTTAAAAAAAACCCCACCCATCATATTCCTTAAAAGTTCAGGTCTGTTAGGGAATTGTGCAAGACAAAGTAAGAAAAGGTTCATTCCATTGGAGTTTAAAAATTTCAGACAATTTTCTTCAGTTTCATCTGTGACGTTCCACATTGTTGACCAGGCTATTTCCATTACATCATCACAATTACCAACATCCAAACGTAAACGTATCAATTCCAACATTTTCTTTAAAAAAAAAAACAAAAATTTTAAACATTAAATAATAATAATAATAATTAAATAATAATAATTATAATTAATATAATTCAATAAACTATAAAAAAAAATGTACTTACTTACTTTCTTCTCGAGCATTTGCAGGTCCCGAGGCATTAAATTAAAAGAAAAAAGACCGTACGCTGACAATATCTCACGTTGACCGTTTATCTCTTTCTCCAAATTCTTTGCACTAAACGATTCTCCAAAACTGTGACTGCAAATTTTTAAAAAAAATGTCAATAAAAATAATAAATAAAGGTCAATAAACTTTTTAAAAAAATGTCACTAACGAAACGGAATGGCTTGCAAACTTGTCAAAGGTCAATATAATAATGATAACATACCGGAAAGCTTTTTCTGCAAGGAATCTAAGATTGTCATCAGTTGACCCGCATTGACCACGCTTCTCACCGTCTCGCATCATCCCTGTCGCTGATGAGGCCACTATCCCAGAACCGCTACTTCCTTCAAGGCTTGCTATAAATTTAAACAACATCAGCTT
>JAQFYM010007257.1:0-10616 GCA_034694785.1 Agrenia bidenticulata
AGGGAAAGGCAAGTGTCCCCGTTGCCCTCCTGCTGAACCCATGTTCCTAATTGTATCTTTTATTGTATTAAGTGACTTTTTCTGTACTTCGAAATATACAGAAATCGATATTTTACTTTCTCTTTATTTTTGTTAAATTTGTCAAAATTAATTTGACAAAAACAAAAATTTTACAGTAATTCTTTCGTTTGCTGTAAGATTTTTGGGTTCAAAAAAAACGCGATTAGACATATGAAAACGTAAATAAAATGGCACAATCAAAATTTTGCTTTTATTGGGTTCTTGTTTTTCCATAGCATTCTTTTGCAACTAACAAACTTTTTTGATTTTTTTTGACCAAAAAAATTTAGAAAAATTTGCTTATTTTCGTACTTTATATACGGGTTTATTACTTTTAGAATAATTTGTTTGCCTTCTTTTAAAATTTTTTTGTGGATTTTTTCAGTTTTAAGGGTTATTTGTTGTAATGTTGAATGATAAAAAAATATAATTATTTATTATTTATTGTTTTTGTATGAACGTAAATTGTTAATTTTTTTTGATTACAATCGATTAATTGACTTTCCGAAAATTTTACACTAGAACGAAAATTTTACAAATACGGAAATGTTATAGAACACCATGACATCACGCATCAACAATCGCACTTATAGTGTAATACTAGGTCCTCGCAATAAAAACCTCACCTAGAGGTCCTAAAATTTCTCTAAAGAACACTAAAAAGTGTCTTTATATTTTTATGGTTCTTTTAACCTTAGAGAATTTATGATTAAAATTCAACATTTTTTTTTTATTTCTAACTTTGGATCTGAGAATATTTTTTAATTTTTAATCTATGGAATTTGACATGTAGAACTGAAATAAAAAAAATCTATAGCAAACGTTCTACTATAACAAAATCGCCTTGGAGCTGTTCTCTTTCAAATTCTAAAAAATTTTTAGCGTTCAAAAACTGCTGTTTCAAGATCATCTGTTTCTTGTGGAATAACTTTTCACCCCGATCTTTTATACACAAACTGTTTTTGTTTTTTTACATAATTACAACTATTAATATACGGTTAAAATTATACGTCTTTTTAGTTACAATTGACTCTTTTGCAAAGAATATAAAACCTCCGCACCTACATTTCAAAAAAGTAAACAATCTAAATAACATGTAATATATATACAAATAGTGCTGTACAGCAAATAAAGTAGTTACATGAACATCGAAAGTAAATCTGTTTCTAAAACTTATAAAAACCAAAAACTTGCTTACAAAAACAATTCTAATATATCATAGTCTTCGTTTTATGCAATCTTTTTGTGGTTTCGAAAAAAAAGAGCTACGTGTACTGTTTCAAACATCAATAGGAATCCTATAAAAGCAGACTAGTATCGACCCTAAAGGAGGAAAAAAATATGTTTATTCACGCCGGTTAAAAGAAAGTGTATTTTTATTTTATGCTGTTTATTTTGTAAATATTAATTGGCATCATTTTTAATGTCCATATTTCGCAGTTAAGAGATAAATAAAAAAAATCGCCACATAAAATACATTAAATACATACAAACACTCGTCAAGTATTACATTTTGTGCATTTATACAGTGCCTGTTGTTTTTTAATATTGCATTTTTTCCTTCTTTGCTTTATATTTCTAATTCTAAATACGCCGAATAACATGTAAATAGTTGTAAAACATGCCCGACACTAAAAAACTTTGTTTCGTAACAATACTTGATATAAACTCAAATCTATTCTGAGCTTACTAAAGTTGTAAAAAAGACAAAAGTGTTTTTAAACGAGCCGAGTCAGTTTATAAAGCTATATATAAAACTGGGTTTTATGTCTAAAAACATAACGAGGATAAGTTTTAATCAACGTATATTTTTTCACGCTACAAAAGCATCATAAAAACATCTTATTTTGCGAAATAAGTACGCTAGAACCTTTATAAGTAAATTCTGTAAATATATTTTTATTTAAAACGATTAAGAACATAAAAAATTAAAAAACTAATTGCAATGATAACATCTTGTAAAATGTAAATTCCTTTTATAATATAGTAAAAAAATATAAGAAATGTAAGAAAATTATGTAAAAAATGAAGAAACTCCTATTTATCCTTTTAAAAATTATCTTTTGTATTTTAAACCCATTTTTAACACACAACAGCTAATATTAAAAAAAAAAAAACTTTTTTGCCCAAATATGTGCATTGTGCTTCAAGAGACAATTCAAAAAATTACATATATGTTTTTTTCTTTGAAAACCCTAGAATTGAAAAGAAAAGCATATATGTGCATACCGAGATATGGTAGTATATAAGAAGAATATAAAAGTGCCATCATGACAATCCGGCAAGTAAATTAAGCACAAATATGTAATTTTTTTCTAAGGGTGCAGAAAACACACAAAAAAAATTATAATATTATGATCCTTTAAATCAATGGCGTACTCAGTTTTCTTATAGCTCTAGACGTCGGCGTAGCCAGGATTTTTGGAAGGAGGAATGTCTGTATTTTTTTTCAAAAAAAGCTTCAAAACATAACTTTAAATTTTAAATATACTAGTTGTGTATTTTTTTAAACACCTGCGATATATATTTTTTTAATTCAAGTTTTATTTTTAAAAAAAACCTATGAACAAAAAGACCTCTCAGCCTTAAATTCAGGCCCATATCTTTTTAGAAAGAATGAGGTTTATCATTTTGTCCCTCCTCTCCGGAATACGCCCCTGGCCCTAGAACTAGTCAATGTTCTCACAAGTTGTGGAATAATTACGTTTTACAAAGCGAACTGATTGTCTGAACTGTTTTTATTTTTTTAGTTGTATAAAAACTGTTGTTTTTATAATTTAAATCATAAAAATTTTCTTTGCAAAAAAGCGCCTTTGCTATAAAATTCAGGTGCAACTGTCTTTTTGCCCACCAACCCCCTTACCTATCTACGCCAATGCCAAACAACACCGTAAAGGTATTTGATATATATTGCGGCTTCCTAGTTACACAAAAAAAGGCATATCGCGCATGACTTCTTATTTATGATTCCTAACATATCTAATCTACATTATTTTCTCTACAAAAAAAGAGTTCAGACGTTTTAACTTGCTTTTTTCGGAACACCAATAATTTTGTTATATGGCTATATTATTTTAGTTTATCCTATTTTCTTGTATTTTTTTTACATATAAAATTTTTTTACACGTTTTTTACACATGTAGAAAAAAAATAACAACGAAAAACAAGAACAAATACAAAAAGTCTAAAATACGCTGTATTAGGTATCTGCTTACACCCATTGAAATAGTAGGTATTTATACATATACTTCTAATTGCGGCAATTTAAACGTAAGTGTTAGCCTTTTTTAACGATATAGATATATTTCCTCTAAAATAAATTGCGGTTTATACTAATATTTTTATGCGTTGATAGTTAAGACCCCATAAATTTACAAGGGGAGAATCTTAGTACTATGGATCATTAAATACAACAAAATACATCTTTTTTTTTAAAAACAAATACAAAATTCTTATCTTTGAAATATGCACATGTATTACCCCTTGATAATCCTTTTTCTTCTTTTTCATACTATCAAATTTGTTTCAACTGGCTTTCATTTATTTTTACTATAACAAATGAATATTATTTATACATAAAAAGATAAGGTTTGTTACTTTTTACAAGTTTTTTTCCTTATTTTTAAACGACTAAAATTACACATAAAACAATTAAATTTTAAATAAAAAAATAGATGAAAAACTAAATATGTATGTTTTCATTTATGAACACATTTCTGTATCTGCAAGTTTTTTAAATTGCAAGATAACAGACTTAAACCCATAGGACTTCCTTAGGAAAACATAGACAGTTTGTAAACCTGTATTTTAATTACAACCCTCTTATATTGTAATATAAAAGGTGTAACGATCGTTTTTTTAGCAAAAACGCTTAAAAAAAGTTGTTGCTAAAATCATTTCAGTGATAATGTAGTAACGAAAAAATAAAAAATACATTTTCTATTTATAATTTGTCAGAAAACGTACACTAAATTTTTATTAAAAATCGTATTTAATATAAGTAAAAAATCTATCGCTGATCAAAAGATTGAAATTAAACACACGAGTAATAATATGACGTATGTAGAATTTTAAATTACATTTTTTGTATACTTTATCTTGATATTAGTAAACTTATTTACTAGCAAGATGAAATAATAATTATAGC
Source organism: Agrenia bidenticulata (assembly GCA_034694785.1). NCBI lineage: Eukaryota > Metazoa > Arthropoda > Collembola > Entomobryomorpha > Isotomidae > Agrenia > Agrenia bidenticulata. Next base: position 4,208 of record JAQFYM010007257.1, read on the forward strand.
AAACACAATTCACAAAAAGAATCTTTTTTAATATAAAGAATAAGAAAAAAAAGAGCTTTGTTTAACAACAAACAAAAAATTATATTCTACTTATAAATAACTGAAAAAAAAACATTTCCGAAAATTTTTACATGGTAATTTCTTGGAGATGCTCTAGTTACTGTATTTATTAGCTTGTACAATAAGATAAAAATTTAGAAAAGAAAATAAGTTGAAGTATCCATTATAAAATTCATGTAAAAATGCGATCATTGCCTACACACTTGGCATCTCAGTAAGACCATTTTTTATTGGTATTTATGAGTTTTCTTTAGTTATAATTTTATAATCGTATATACAAAGTGTATTTTGCATTTTGCAAACTAAAACAATAAATACTTATTATAGTAACAAGGCAAAGGTATTTTAATTTTTTTATAATATGATTTGTTTTGGCTACTGATTTTAGCATTTTTTTACATAAAAAAGACCCCATAAAAATTGAATTAAGGAACCATACTACAAATATCGCAACACAAAATAGATAAAATATTTTGTACAACATATAAAGATGATATAAAAAAATCGTAAATTTGCAAATACATATTTTGTGGTGATATAATATTTTAAGCGGATAAATAAAATTAAATTTTTTTATGCGAATTAAGATATGAATGTTTTGTAAAATCACATCGAAAATATCATTTATAAAAAAATTCGCATACGCAAAAAGCTGCTTATCGGCGTACAAAAAAAATTCAAAGACTAGCTTATAAAAGATCACGCAACAAATTTACTCTTTTGACAAAAAATAAATTTTATAATTAAGAATATGACATAATTAAAAGGTTATATTTTTCTTAGTTTATAACTAAAAAATATAGATAATACAATGCTTTTTTATTTTTTTTGTCAGATATAGAAAAAACTTTTTGCAACTTAATGCATTCATTTTGCAGTATCATTTTTAGTTTGTTTAAATTTAGATAAAAGTGGGTCTTGTACTTTAAAAAACAAAAAAAAAATATTTAAAACAACCGCTTAATAAGAAAATACATACTTAAAGGATTGTATTTTCTTTTAAACGTCTCTGTTACAATTTTTATTGTATCTAGCATATATGTTAAGCACAAGCTTTTTTCATTCAAAAAGTTTTATATTGCGTTTTATTGTATTAAATTGTTTTTGAGCTGCTTTTGTAATTAAATGCACCGTTTTTTTTATTATTACATGAGCTAGAAAATAGACGTTTGAAATTTTTACTTGGACGAAAAATTTCCCTTTTAAAATAAATTTTTTTTGAGAGCTTAAGTGGTCTTATTTTGCTGTTCATACCAACAAAAATGAGTTTTATAGTTTTACGAGCAATGTTTTTTTGATTTTTGTACGTCGAAATCATATTTTCTATCTCTTAAGGATATAAACCTGTTAAAAAGTAATTTTTATGCGCACAAAATTTTCATTTTTTGTTTATTTTACATCATATATGTGTGGCAGTAAAATTTCATAAACATGATTTTTTATTAAATTTTTCTATGTGTACAGAAAAAAACTCTAGTGTAAATTTAGCAAACTAAAACTAAAAAGTAATAAATATAATATATTTTCGTTGGGCAACAAAAAGTACACATATACACAATCTATGCGCTTATACATTTCTCGCCACAAAACTCATGGATTTATTTTATATAGTGGGATTAAGTTATTTATCGTATAATCTATTTAGTTTTGTTTTTTATATGTTGCAATTTCTCGTATTGCTTTATAAGATAAATACACTACCTCAATTCACTGAAAAAATCCTATTATTTGCAAAAGCGGCTTGTACCATCATTGATACTTTTGAGCAGTAAACAAAAATCCCTAGGTATCTTTTTTTTCCGCTTCAGACAAATAAAATTTACTTAGTTGCCAAAAGTTGTTCTTCGATTCTAATAAAAAAAAAGCTTTTGTATCCCTAGCAAGCATATTTTTACTATTTTTGAGGTAAATACACGTCCGTGCGCAACGAACTAACCTTTACTGTTGGGAGATTCATTTTTACTATTTCGCAATTTTTTGTAATGCAGTTTTAATAAAATAGCCTAACTACTATAAATTAGTGTACGTGACATTAATATACTTATGTCGATGTCATAATAACATACTATATGCAATTCTTTTATGTTCATTCCACTTTGAAATACGATATTCATATACATCTGGGCAACTTAAAACTAAAAAAACCGAAAACTGTGTGTTTTTGTATTTTAAATACATTTATTTTTGTTTTTTTGGAGCCAGTTTTTTTTTATAATATCAGTTATTGATCGACTCTGACAAATCTTTTTTTTAAGTCATTTTTTCTACGAAAAGCACGTTGGCAATATATTATATCGGTAAAGGATGGACACTGTTCGTTGTAAAAATATATACTTTGCATTTTTGTATAGATAACTGTTACTACGATCGTTTGCTGTAAACAATCCGAAAGAGTTTCAGTTTTTTGAAACGAACTAAAACAAATGTTATGTTAGCATAAGCATAAGCACTAGACTTCCCAAGTACCCAAGAGATTATATTTCTTCTATATAAAAAATAGATCAAAAAGTCGATTTCAGGAACCCAGGATTTCTATTTAAGTATAAAAACGCTTCTTTTGTTTTTTTAGGTGTTTTTGCGTCCAAAAAAAATAATATTTACTGTAAAGTTATATAATCGATCCCCGGATAAAAGATCCTAAATAAAAAGGCTGAAAAAAAATGGTCCAAAAATAAAAAAAGGGCCGAAATTTTTTATGTCTTTAAGTAAAAAGATTCAAAAATAAAAGGGACTAAAACTAAAAGGTCATAAATTTATTTATGTCAAAAAAAATAGGCCTCTAATTTAAATAACTGATGTTGTTTGTGGCTCAAATAATTTTTGGACCTTTCAGTTTGAAACCTTTTATTTTTGGACCTTTGTATTTTTGGAACTAAAAAATTTTGGCCTTTTTTTTATTTTTGGATCTTTTATTTTCGGTCCTTTTTTTGAGAGTCCCGTTGTCGAGGTGCTAAATTATCAACAAAAGAACAAACTATTCACGACTTTGTTTTGTCAGCACTCCAAATGCTATTTTATGTGGCAAAGAAGTATTAAAAAAATAATTAAACCCTCTTCCGTTTCTTTATATTTGTTTTATAAAGCGCTCTTACAATCACTGGCAGATTTTTTACAGACTGCGCTTTTTTCTTACTGCAAAAACGCTTAATCAATAGGCTGAATATACTTTTGTTCATTTGATAAATAGATGGATAAAATGACATGCATTATTAATTTTGCAAAAATAACTAGATAAAATGTATTGTAAATAAATTAGATTAGATTATTATGCTTTTTATAAGAGAAAATAAAATTAATAAGCTTTACCACTAAGAATATTGTTTAACGTTAATGCGTATAAGTAAATTGTGTTCAAGTCGTATATATTCAAAGATATCAGTAACAGAATAGTAAGCTTTATAATATTAATTGTTTTACAGTATGGCTTTTATAACTTAAGAAATGTTTTATGCCACTAATTAAAATTAGGCAAATCGGCTTATATTAATATGCCGTTTTGACTATATACAGCATCTTAAAATAATTATACGCAAGGAAAGAATTTAATATTTTTAATAAACGAACTAGGACACACTAGCAAAATTTTTAGTAAAAGAAAAAAATTGTCAAATATAAAAACTTTACAGTAACTCATTATAAAAAAATGTTTTGCATTACCATACAAGCTTCGTTTACTATATAACATTTGCAGATTCGTTAGGGCATACGAAACTATTGCATCTGGCATTTTTATTGCGGTAAATATAACGTATTATTTAGGTTATTGTCACAATGTTTCCAGTTTTTTTTTGAAAACAGCAATACGTTATAATTATTGTTAAAAGATTTTTTTTATGACTTTATAAAAATATAAATACAAATTGCGACGTGTAAATAAATGATTAATTATCGTGAATAGGATGTTTATACAGAAAGTTTTCTTTGGGTATTTAATGTGGTTGTTTGAAAATAATATATAAATCAAAAATAATTTAAATTATACTAAGGCTATCTTTACTGTATTATTTTTTTTTCTGCATACGAACTTTACATGTGTAAATCAATTTTTTATATACGAAATATTACTTAAAAAATAAAAATGAAAGTAGATTTTGTAATAGTGAAAATCTGAATACAGTTTTTTTTCCCTGGATACTCGTTTAGAGCTTTTTTTGCGACATTTTAGGGCTTTGGGACTAATAATTCATGTCAGCACTGCTTTGCAAAATATTAAAATATAAAATTGTTGCACAAATAGTAATTTTCTATTATAATTTATGTGGTTTTTGTATATTCAAAGACTTTTTTCTTTTCCTTTATATTTGTATATAACACAAAGGATTTTCTCTTATTTTAGTATCAAACTATAATAAAATACTTTGTATAGTTTGCATATTTTTTTATGTGAAAATTTGTTTTTTATTATGTCTAAATATTCGTCTTTTTTTATTTTTTGATTCAAAAATTAGTTATACAAGTGAATTAACTTTTTTAAAGCTGTCAATTGTAAGTAAAGATAACACTTTATATTTACTTTAAATCTATTTTATGTTGATTTGTATGTCAATTTATTCATTTTTTTGCAAAATTTTTGCATACATACAAAAAAACATACGGAAAGAAACCAATATAAGCTTAAAGATAGCAGCTGCCAAAATCTGTATTTTTTAGTTGTCTATCGGTCGCACACCTACCAATACCGAGGCTAAACGAACAAATCAAGTAGCTGCGCAAATGCTTTTTTACCTTGAGTACATGTAAGCCATTTCAGGATATGATGATATCAGTTATCTATGATATAAATGCATACAAGGCGCAAGTTACTAAACATTTATAGGATAAAAAATCAGGCAGTAATAACCTTTTTTAAGTAATGATTTTGATTTTATAGTTTTTGCGAACTGCAATAAACTATGCTTTCAACTGGGTTTTTACATACAATTGTGCTTATATTGCCACCAATATTTAATATTAAAACATAGAGCCTAGGGTATTACATGTAGTTTTTTTAATGGGGCAAATTGTTTCAGTTTTTTTTGATAAAAAACCTACTCCGTAGAAATACTTAGTTTTTTTCGTTTTTTCGTTGTTTGTAAGTTTTTTGCAACTAAATTATTGCTATAAGATATTTAGTTTGTGTTTTTCTTATGTTTTATTCATAAAATCTGCATAATAATAGGTAGAAATTGGCTTCACATATAGCACGTAGATCTTTTTTTAATAAATGTTTTTTTTGTGCAGATTTGCTAAAATTACGGCGGATTCTTGGTGTAAATATGACGTGTCTAGGTTTTTTTGTAAAGTTAATGCCCTATGATGTACTTATTTATGTGTATTTGTAAAAAATGTGTTTTTTTAAAGGCAAATTTTTGAGATAAAATAAATATTGACACATAAATCGTTAGTATAAAACAAAACGTTAATTATTTAATGTTGATTTACGTAAAAAAACACTGTAGTGATGTAAATACTTTAAATAATATAAAAATCTAATAGAAAAGGGTAATATTACAAAATAAAACTATAAATACAAATTGGTGTTTCTTTGGTAAACCCGTATTTACTTTCAATATTTTCCTATTGTTCTTTTTTTACGAAATTTTAACGGCTTCGATGCTTAGATATTAGATCTTTCAATATATATTAGTTTTATATATGTGTTGCCGTCATATTAGATATTTGTGCCAAGTATACTTTGTCTAAGCAAACTACTATTTTTGGCATAATTAATATATTTGTGGTCCAAAATAAAAGTTTGTTCAACGAAGTATACTTAGCGGAAATATAAAATTTGAGGGCAAAATTTATATAATAATGCACTAAAATTTTAAATGTTGGAATATAAGCATTAAAAAAAGTTTTAATGTTTTTTTCTTTCAAAAAACTGCGGTTGCTTTTACGAGGTCACATCAAAACACATTAAAATAATTAAAATCATTTTTTTTAATTTTTTTTTGTTTTAAAATAAAAAAAAACCTACCCAGTCTATGTGAAAAACTTGTTTTTTCTCATATCTTTATTGCACTACATTTTATTTGTATTTTTTACTTTGGAAAAATTATAATTACGTTTATGTAATTTTATAAGACTTTTGGTATTTTTCTTAAATTTTAATCCAAAAAAAAATTCTTATATACAGGGTTTTTAAGATTATTTAATCCTTTTGTTACTTATTTTCATAGTTAAGTAATTTAACATAATATTTTTTTTATTGTTTAAACATTTTGCATTTTAATATAATTTCTTTGTATTGTAGATTCATCCTTTTATATTATAATTTAATCATTGCGAATAAAGTCGTACAGAGACGATAATAAGACACGGGTGCAATTTATATTGTAAAATAAAGGAGAGGACGAATGGAAAAATA
>JAQFYM010007258.1:0-10616 GCA_034694785.1 Agrenia bidenticulata
ACGTTGAAAAAAATTGTCGGAAAATTTTTTCGCCCCCCCCCGTCCTAAAAAAATTTAGCAATCCACTACTGTTTATAACTCGACTCATCTTTTATATTAAACAAAAAAATATAAATTATAAAAAAACTATATGTTAATATTTAAAATATGCAATATTGCCATTTGTGGTATTCCATTATCGTGGCAGCCAGACAGTAGCTGTCATACGACATGGAGTTTTGCATTTTTTGGTTTATTGCGTTATTTAGATACACGTTGATAACAAATCCTTAAGAAATTCTTATATTTAAGTATAGCAAAGGGTAATACATACGTTGTTATATTTTGTTCATTCAGCTGTAATATATATGAAAAGCTGGCTTTTTGATTAAATATATAGATCGATACAAATTTTTTTTTATTAGTACTTGCAAATAACGCTATCAGTTTTCTAAAATTTCGTTTTGACTTTTGTTAGATATTTTTAAAATTTTGTATCAAACGTATTTTATAATATGTACTAAAGTGTTTTACTTAAGAAATTGCTTTTCGCGCATTGTAAATACATACCGCCTACATAAAAAAATTGCACAACGCAAAAAAGTGGTAAATTTAAGAATTATGCACTTTATATCATTATAAAACATAAACTGGTAAGATTAATAATTTTTGTGCACACAGGTACACATCTGCTTCTTGAAAGACAATAAATGCAGCATATATTCCATTTGACTTTATTTATAAAAAAAAATTACTCTTGTACAACTGTTTACTAAAAAATGGAAAAAAAGTATAAAAAATCCTACATGCAAGAAAATAAAAAACAGCAGTTATTATACCTACAAACAACAGATCTGTATTAACTACAGTACTGTTGCTATTCATAGATACTTTCAATATACTTTATCGCCGCTTTTTTTACTATATGGGTAAATTAAAAAAGGATATAAAAAAACATATAAAAAGATTTTTACATGCAAAGTAAATGCCCAAGCTTCTTGTCGTTAATTGTAAAAAAGCTATATAAGTAATACATTTGCAAGTTTCGCTAATTAAAGTAAAATTGTATTTTTATTTCTTTTTTTTCTTATGAATGCCGATTATACAAAAACGGCTTTCGTCTCATCATTACATTTAAATGTTGAAGCTTTGACGCTGTTTTATCTTAATCTAACAGAAAGGCCTGTTTAATACATACCTGCCGACTTTTTTATTACTATATGATATGATAAAGAAAAACTTCTAGCTTGAATGGTATTCGTGTCATTACTTTATATATTTATTTGGCTTAGGTACAAAACTATGCAACATTGTTAGCAAGAATCTTGCATTCTATTATTCAGTAAGCTGCTAGTATAAAACTGTGAAAATTACATACAAACCCTGTGCATTTTCTACAAAGGCAGCAAAAAAAATTATGTCATAATAATAGCTCCACACGAACAGTCTTTATAACTACAGTCAAAAAAACGTTTGAATTTTGTTCCTATATATTTTTGCCATTTTTTTCTGCGTTTTGTCATTCGTGCGTAATCTTAAGTTACATCCGTTATGCAAACAGCCCACTATTTGCTGCAATTTGTAAAAATTGCTAAATTGTTGCGTTATAAAAATTTTAAGCCTAAAGAAAAACAACTACGCATTCTGAAAACGTATCTAGACTATATGAGCTATCTATAAACAAATTTAAAATGTTTAATACAAAATACAAATATTGCAGTTTTGCAATTGTAATTTAAACTTGTTTTAGGGTTAGCGTTTAGTACTGAGCAAATATTTCTGACAGTAAAACCTATGTATTTAACTGTTGTTTTTATTTTTTGATAATAAACTAATAAAAAATTAAAATTATATATACAGCAAAATGATTACAAAATCAGAAAAAAAAATATCAAGTTTCGAGAAAAAAAAACTTTCCTTATATTAACCTTTAACAGTTTTGTACAATATTATGTTACATAATTTTTGACTTGTATAATATAAAAACAAAATTTTTTGGGCATGTCTTTTTAACGGAATACTTATTTATCTGCAAATTATATTTTACAGGCTGAATAAAAAGCATGTAAAATATCATTGTTTTTTCAACAAAAAAAATACATCTTTACCTTTTGCTCCGCTAGTATTTGAACGCACTACATAACAAAAAATACGGTGTTGTTGGTTTCTGGAATAAAATATAAACCAAATATTGTAAATTTTTACAATTTCTAATTTTTTGCTTAAAACGTATAAGAAAAAAATCATAGACGACAACTACCAATTGAACTTATAGGTTAAAGACGGTAGCATGCCTTTGCAGAATTTTTTTTCCGCCTTAACTATAGTTTGTGTTTTTATGTGCAAAGTTTATTTGACTTTGAAAATCCAAAATAAAAGATTTCAGAAATCAATTATTATATATAAAAAAATTATACTGTGCAACAGGCGAGCAAAAATGTGGTGAACCCTGTATTATAAGGTTCTCTGTCTACAAGCTAAACAAAAATTCTCGACGCGTTTCTGGTATACTTCAATAAAAAATATCTCTGATATGTTTTGTAAAAGGTGAGAGTGTTAAAATAAAAGTGCGGCAATTCTGATGTCATAGCACGAAAATATATGATTTTATGTACAATTAACATCGAACATCTAAGTCCATGTTGCTGTATTTTTTTTACTATATTTGTAAATTAAAAAACACCTTATCTATAAAAATGTTAAAAAAGAAAAGCAAAAAAACTTATGGCATTTTTTTTGCTTACCGAAGACAAACGTACAAGATTGTTTTTCTTTAAATGTAACCTTACAATTCATAATTAGGTGATAATCTTGTAAAAAAAAGCTTTTTTTATTTGTACAAAAAATGAACTGGTAAACATGTCAGAAGCATGTGTACAACGTTTTTTGACGCATTGATGATATAAATACATTGTCAAACCTTTAACTGATTATCGCAAGGTTTTTAACAATGCATATTGTAATACACCTTTCGTTTATGCTTTTTTATGGTTTTTGGCGTAACCAGAGCTTATCATCCCTTTTAATTCATTGTGGTAAATGAATCGGCTGGTAAAAATCTGTTTCATATTTTAAAAGTGTTTTTTCCGCTAGTATCTACAAAAATACACAACTGCAGCGTTCATAAAGACAATGTATACACAATTCGATCGTAAAAAACGCAACAATGCCAGAATCGCAAAATTCTAAAGACAATATTTGTTTATTAACTGCAAAACATATATGCAATATAAAAATGCGATATATGTTACACATCATTTTATATTTTGTCAAACCTACTAACATTTCTTATAAAATTTTTGCTAAATGAAAAAGTAGAATAAAAAATAAAACATCCAAAATAAACAATAAAAAAACACATATTCCAAACTGTTTAGTATTTTTTAACATATAAGAAATATGCTTTGTCCTTTGAAAGTAAATCTATACTTTGATACCCCTTTGACGTTTCGTGTACTACATACACTCGCGCGTCAGCCGCGTACAAAAAATGCTTTAGCTGTTAACCATCAGCAACAGTATTCTGCATCTTGTGCAACCATGTAACGTTTTTGTTTTAAAAGTGTTTAAATGATTTTTATGTCAAGATAATAACATAATATGTGGTGTTTATCTGCTGAGAAGCTAACGCATTTTATAGACTTTGCTGTTTTATGCACATTTTTGCATTTTGATAGTAGTACATAGTTTAACAGCATAATATACTGTCACAAAAACGGCAGAGCTTATATTAGCAAAACTTCTTATTTAACAATAAAAAATTTTTTTTTGGACTTCTGTATGCAAAATTTTAACGCTTAATGTTAACGTAAACAATTTTTTAATTTGGTAAATATACAGAAAGGCTTTATATTAGAATTACCAAAAACTGTTTAATATTGACATGTATGCAGTATTATTTAATAATCGCAGCATCGGCCTAACTTAAAATATAAAACAATTGTTTTCTTTTGACCACGCGTAAGAAATACAATACAATGATACAAACTTAAATTTAAATACTTGCGATGGTTCGAATAAAATTGTATCTTCTATATATTTAAGAGCTTTTGAAAGCATGAAAGAGCAATCTACGAAAATAAAAGATAATTTTATATATGAGATCAAGTAAATAGTTTAATTTGCGCTTGCGTTTGCATAAAGCAGAGCATACGTAAAGATCTAACGAAGAAGTAAAGGTGCGCTCAAAATTACTAAATTTTTTTTTTTAGAAATAAAAATGGTAACTGTTTATGTCATGTAGTGTCGAATTGTTTCATAAGGTTTTTTATGTGGTAAAAGAATTTTCCGCTATTAAAACTGCAATTGGGTTTGTAATTTGCTAGAAAACTTTTTCTAAAAGACTACTTTTCTGATATCATGCTGTTGTACTCGCCTAAAGTGTGCGTAAAAAAACAGACTAGTACAAAAAAAAGTTGCGTCAACTCAAAGCATAAATTACCTATATGTTGGTGGTTGCTCAAAATCATAAAAAAATAAATTTAAATAGATTAGAATCTTTTCTAGAAGTTTCGTTAATGTAGATATTTCTGTACCTTGAATATACCCGTTTGCAAATTATATATATATTAAAAAAAAGTTTTGAGGTTTGTTACAAAATATATAAAATATACGAATTAAATAAAAAATTACGAAAGCTAAAAAGATACAATAATATAATTTTAAGGTAAATAGTTTTTTTCCAACAGTGTTTATATACAACGATAAGCAAATTGAATACGGACAAGAAGAAGCAATTTGCGCTTTACGCGCTTGTACGTACCAAAAAAAAAAACCTTGGCCATTAAAAATATTTGTTGTTGTGTAATGGATCGTTTTTGTCAATACAAAATCATTTCTTACTCTTTTGGTTAGTAATTAACACCATTATTTAATTGACGCTTCTTTAACGCTATGATCGCACCGTCCTTTTGCGCAAAAATTGTATGTAATAAGCTGTAAAGAAAGTCTTTTTTACACGGTAAAAAAAAACTATAACAAAAATTATAGCCGTATCGCAAAAGCGTTTAAAGTAGTGCCTGTAATCAATTTATTAGCATTTATGCTGTTTTGGCTGTAAAAAGCTTGCGCAACTTAAACGGCGTAAAATAAGTATCAAATTGAATAACACATAAAAAGCAATCATGGTGTAGCTTTTTTGTAATTTATAGGTTTTTCTTTATAACTGATTGGTTTTTTGTATCTTTTAGTGCGCTTTGAAGCTTGTAAATAGTCTTTTAAAATAAAAGTAAATTATTTTTTGCTTTAGTCGTCACAAATTTTAAGAAACTGTTGACAGTTTGGCAATTTTGGCTGCATAATTTTGTAAACTTTACTTTTTGTTTGTGTTTGTAGTTCATATATCGGAAGTAATGGTCAAGTTATGCAATCACACTAATTTTTTAAACGAAACGTATACATTGTTGGTGAATGGGGCTTTTAAATTTTCTTGTTTGCAAACACTTTGGGAAGGCGTTTATATTGTGCAAACTCCTTTCGTAAAATATACAAAACATTTAAAAGACGCAAAAAAAAGGTTGCGTTACCCTATTTTAACAACAAAAAAATCGCATGCGGTGTTTTACCTTGTTAAAAATAACCAAATTATATACAGACATTTTATGTGTTGCTTACAACGTTTTATTTAGTTAGAAATGTACGTCTAAAATTTTTTTTACGAACGTACAATTTTTATTTATAAACAACATGGTTTGAACTTTTTGTTCTTTAGCTAAAGTTTTGTAAAAAATTTTTTATTCATTGCTTTATGCAACACATACAATTGCAGAACTATAGAGGTATTCAATTGCCTTATAAAATCATGTTATAAAAATAACTTTAACCCCTGACATTTTAACATGCCGATAATGCATAGTAATTTTATACAATGTATGTATCTTGTAGCTGCGAGGGTCTAGCACGCTGCCGCTGCACAAATACGCCTCATTTTAACTAGTATATTAACGTAAAAATGTTAAATAGTGTATTTACAAGTTTTGCTAAGGATAATATGTCAAAGCTTTAACGCCAAAAGTATGTTGTAAACATGCATTAAACAGGTTATGGTATTGTGGTCATGTGGTTTTTCTTTTTTTAGTTAGAATCATTAAACTTTTTTAAAAACCGTGTACGATATAACGCACAATTGCATTTTAGATATAGTGTTGATAGACGTCCACAATTGTTGTTTTCTGCGCATTCATATTTGGCGCCATAATTATCATTAAAAATAAATTTTTTAAATAATAATTTTTAAAAGGATGCTACATAAAAAAAAAACACACCAAAAAACTCGTAAGGTTTCTCTAAGACTTTTACTGCATAAGAAATAGTATTTATATTTGCAATAAAAAATAGACTAATCATAAAAAAATAGCATTTTAAATATTTACCAACACTGTAATGCACAGCGAATCATGTCAATACAGAGTACATATGTAATAAGCAACTAGAAAACTTAACGTTTACCGTAATTTGCAGTTTTTTTGTCGTAAAGGCTTTTTATTAGTAAATAAAAAAATCTTCTCCGCGCACACCAAAATAAATAAAAAATATTACTTGTTTTGTATAAAACTAATAAAGATAGCAGTTTCATACACTTGTAGTACCGTTTCAGATCACATTTTTTTTTAAATTTTATGCAAAGAACTGCATAGTAAACATGATAATTTTTATTTTTTGATAGTGTAAATGTCGAGCGTTGCAGAAAATGAAATATTTTATAAAGATGACATTCTACAGTTCTATTACAGTTAAAATTTATTTTGGCTGGCGCCGAGTTTTAAATTCACCCTTATATTAATATATTTTACTTGTAAAGTGATATTCGGCGTTAGACAAGCTGGCGTAAGTAAATGTATGGGTAAAAAAATATGATAATAGATCAATAAGTATAAATTGAATTACGGGTACGCATTCTTTTTGCGTTACAAATTAATAATAGTATATATAAATAATAATTTGCACGAAATAAGTCTTATCGTTCTCATATTTTTTAAAAAATAAATTGTTGCGACAAAATATAATTGTATTGTAAAAACAGAAAATTTTTACAAAAAAAAAACATTTATTGACAAATTGAATAGCAAAAAATCAGAATATCTTAATAAAAATTAAGTTTGAAAAACTATATTACAAAACTTTGATTTTGGAAAAATTCATATACTTTTATAGTAAAAAAAAAGTGGTGTCGTATACAGAAAAGGACAATAATCAAAAGGAATAGTTAAATATAAAACATCTTAAAAAATATTAGTGTAAAATTTTACGCCAAAATACAAAAAACAGCTTGGAATTTCGCAATTTATTACAAATACAAAAACTTTATTGTTAACTAAAAATTAATCCTCAGAATTTGTTTAACAAGTACATAACATCGATACAACAATTGTTGCTAAAACATATCTACCGTATTCTCGTAGAAATAATTCCACTTAGGGTCAAAAAAATAAAGAGGAAAGATAAAAAATATTTCGCGAAAATAAATCTAAAAAGGGAGTCGAAAAAATCTTAAATAAATTATTTTGAAACACATGCAATTACAAATCACGCATAAAACTCATTCTTGCCGCAATAAACGAGTTGTTATTATTTTTTTCTTATTTCAGTACTTGCATTTTTAACCCATAATATTATTTTTTCTTTCCCTGGGTTTATTGCATTGCCATTTTGAATGCCCTCTTTTATTTACCAATCCATAAAATATCTCCGCAAGTGAGTCTTATAAGGCTTGTTTATACTTACATCTAAGGGCGCACAAATGCAGTATGATTTAAGAGCAAAATACCAAGCAAAATAGTTTTTTTTTCTCTTATAACCTGCAATATAATATTTTGCTGTTGCATATTGAAGTAATTCATGCTCAATAATTTACTTACTATACTGTATGTTATAGTTCGTACGTAATTTATCATGCAATCTGTTTTTAATTACGCATTTTCTTGGTAGTCGACATGACTATTGTTGCAAACTGTGTCTTTGTTCTATTTCTTAATCTTTTTTTTAAAATACTGTTTGGATTGAACATTCTCTAGTTGCTGAAATTGTATAGGCACGGTACAAGGCTTTTGACTGCATTGTTCTAAATAATTATTACTCGCGCAATCCCCTTAAGATCGACAGTGTAATATGGACTGAGGTCAAAATATACCCCAGTTTCATTTATATTGAGGTTATTTTCCCTTTTAATTTTATATTTTGCTAGTATGGATTAGAGTTTTGTAGTCCATTTTGTTTTAACTTTTGATTTATCAAAAGGGCATTTCTCGTCAAAGAATTTTTTCTGAGCGCTAAATCATATCTTGTTAAAAAAGCCACCATCCAGGCATCCGTAAATGATGGTTTTTTTGGCTATTTGTAGTATACTGCTAGAATATTTTACACTTTTAGTTCCCTGTTGTATTTTTTAAGTAGCTGCTGACGTTTGTTCCACATTTTATGTACAGATTTTCATAATTGTTTCTCTTAAAATCATTACTAGAAAATTAAAATTGAAATATTACTTGGCTTTCTACATTAATTAATCCATCGTACGAACATGTATCTTGTATAGTAGTGTCACTATAAAATTTGTGTATCTTTTCCTGTATTCTTTTTTCCGCTTCCGCTTCTTTTTTTTTTCTTTTTTGCCCCCACCTCGTAATAGCTTCTGATCTTATCCATGCATATGTGACGGGCAAGCATTTACAACGAGCATGTAAAAGTTTTCCAATAAGCTCTTTTTTGATACATTCGCGTAAAGGTTTGTGCCCACTCTCGGCTCTTTTTGCATTAAGTGGTTTAGTCTTAATATAAACTTCATCTTTTAACCACTGTCTTAAAATTCTAGCATTAATTTGCTTTGCAGTGCAAATACCCCTTAGTTGTTCGGTTGCTTTTTTAATATTTCTTTTTTATAACGTAATCTTAATTTATTGTCAAACTGTCTTCCGATGGGACTTGAAATCATATCAGGATCTTCCTGCATTTTTTATGCGGTGAAAATAGTAAATACTTAAGACAAAGACAAAATCAAATTTATTTTTGCATAAGTAACTCCCATTTTTTTTTCACTCCGGCGTATTTTTGCAAGAATACGGTAATAGTATATTCAAATTTAGAAATTAAGCTTTTGTCTTTTTGATATTTTTTTAATATGTGAAAGGCTTTTTTTTATATATATCAACTTTTTAGATACAAAATTTGTATTTTTCTTGTATATAATGTTAAAAATGTAAAGAGTAAGAAAACGGTAACTCGTAATATATTTTCATTTTATATTTCTAGACTAATTTTAATTTTTTTGACATCATCCTAGACTTGAAGCCACAGCTAAAAAAAAAAATATAAATGTAACTTTTTAATCCGCTTAGCAAAAAATATACAGATGTATGGTGTAATCGCATAATTTTTCTTAGTGTGGCAATAGAAAATTACATATCTTATAATATTAAAAAAGAATAAATCAAACGTGCATTTTTTTAATATAAATGTTACAACAAAAAACGCCAAAATGAAACCGTCTTTTTTTACTCGTTTTGTTTTTTCTTGTAAGTAACGAATATACCTATGGTGCATACTTATGCGTTTCTTATTATGACAACACAAATTGCGCATAAATAAGTAAGTTCAATTGCTATTAATTCTACGTATAATCTTGTGATTTTCATATACGATTATACAAAAGCGTTTTTTGCAATAGCATAGTTTTGCGTTTGTACAGAAAAAACTGATGCTAAAAAACCCTTAAAGGTTTTTATTGCACTTGATGTACTTAACTGGCAAATTTATACGTTGACTCTGTTACAAAGCTACATATCTATTGCAAAAATACTACAAAGATATTTTGAACAACATGCAAGAACATCATTTTTTCCTGCTTGTTGAAACATTTTTTTTTTGTTAAAGGAACGCGCATCCCCAAAATTTTTTACAGCCGGTTTAAGACACGCTCATCATAGTTCAAAAACCCTTAGTATAGGTTTTCGTGTAATTTTGCATTTGTAAAAAAACTTTAGTGTGGCTTATTTCTATATGTCTTGTTTTTTTCTAGTATAAAACTAAATATTTGGGGCTTTTGCGATTGCGTGCCTGCATAGAATGCACGATTGACCGATAACATTCTGAGCACGTCGCTAAAAACTTTTTTTTGGTTTTTATTTTTTATGCAAAAAGTTCTAAATTTACAAAAATCATACGTAGTCTTTAAAGCACAAAATCAATGCAAAAGACATATATTCAGGCCTCTACCAATTAGGAGAAATATGATTTTTTTCCTAATTTTCCCAATAAGATTTCTCAAAAACAAGAATTTCTCTTAATTTGAACATATAAAATGTGTTATATTAACACAAATACAGCAAAAAATAAATGTTTATTTTTGTTTTCTGTTGTCTATTGCTTTTCCATCAACTATAACAAATAATAATAAATCCTGGGATGTGTTACAATACAATAGGATTGTATAAAACTAATTAATTTTAGACTTTATTACAGACTACATGACAAATATATTTTGCATTACTTAAGTGTTTATGTAACTACTTATATTTTGCATCAATTATTTAATTTTTATATTTATTGTAGTACTTTTAGCGATGCCAATATACAATGACAAGAATCGATTCCAAAATATATGATAAGATCTTGCAAAAGATATTTTGTTTATACCAGTATTAATG
>JAQFYM010007259.1:0-10613 GCA_034694785.1 Agrenia bidenticulata
CGGGCCATATAAATCATTGTTTACGAGAGGAATTCCCTCATCGAGGTAACACCTTCTTAGTAGTGTTACCAACAAGTACAATGCAAATTTTTTGACGCTTTACAATAGATAAAAAAAGACTAGGCAGAAGTATTGGTATATCTAAAATATCGTATTGTATAGAAGCATATTTTATATATTTTGTTTGATAAGATATCATAACTAAATCCTTTTTAGCAAACACAATACACTTAATATGTTTTTTTGCAATTTTTTGTTTATAAAAGTGTTTTTTGTTAACACAAAGCTATTTTATAAATAAAGAAATTGTGCGCATCATGTGAACCGTACAAAACAAATATAAAATATGTAAAATAGACTAAAAAATACAATGAATTGATTTTATGTGTTTTATAAACGTTTTATTTACAAAAAAATTTTTAGATAAAAACTAAAAAAAAAAGAAAAATTAGTATTTTGTATATAATAATTGTTTAAGTAAGAATAAAAAAAGTAAAAACTATTACAGTTAAATATAATATGTATACGCGACATATCAAAACAACCTGCAAAGCCTATTAGGTGAATAGATAAAAAATACAAAAATAAAACTGCCATTTGTATACTTTACGCACTAAAAAAACGTTTTTGTCAAAAAAAAGTATGTTGGTTACATTAAATAAAAAAAAAACAGTAACAAATGCAAATTTTTTATAAAGTAAACACGTAGATGTACAATGCACCTTTGTTTAGCTCTAATTGTTATTTTTTATAGGTGGCGCAATAACGAAATCTAATTCCTAAACCAAAAGAAGATTGCTGCTTTTTTATAAATTGTTAACGCTTTGACTACAATTTGCGACAAATAAAAAGCAATTTTTATAAAATTTACAGTCTTTTTTAATAAAAAATTTTTATTTAACAACAACGTTTATGTATATGTGTTTTTACTTTTTTTACGTAGTTGACTATATAGTGAAGTAATACGGTTATTTTCTTACAAGACATCTTTTTATGCTTAACATACGTACATTTTACCAAGCTTGGATATGTGCTGTTTTTTACGTAAACTTTTTTAAATTTTTTTGTCACCAGTTTATATTCATACAGCATGAAAAAATTATTAATTAAATTAAGTTCAGTTCTTTAATGTAGTTGCATTCCGCTAAAAAACGTTCTATTTTCTTAAGTGAAATCATATTTTAGCAATAAAAAAGGGGTGAAAAAAAACAAATACAAAATTAATTGTTCGATAAAATGCAAAATTAAATTGATACACGTAAACCACTTAAAAATATAAAAAAAAACAAACAGCAAATACATATCGATTTTTTTCATATGGCTTCTATGCGTCAAAGAATAGTCGTAAATTATTATTACATATATATTTAAACATAATCCATAGTAAAGATTTGTTTGTTTTTTTAGAAAAAAAATTTTTTATGCCCATGGGGAAAATTTATAGAAAATGAACCTGAAGAAAAAGTATATATGGATCAGAAATTTATAATATGTAAAATATTTGTATTTTATGTATAAAGTTGTAATTTGGTGTCCAGGGAAGTACGAAAAAGCTTTAAATCCTCATTTTTTTACATTTTTGTGTAGAAATCAATCATTTTGGAATTTTTTTTCCTAAAAAACAGGAAAAAAACATAAAAACCTTTTTATACAATACTTGCAAACAGTATAAAAACGCGAATATTGTTTCTTAAATTATAAGTTAATATTTGGTCGTTTTTTGCGCACCTGTTTTTTGGGCTACACCTATATACAACAATTGCTCTGTTGCGCATATTTGCAAAACTAGCATAATACAACATTGTAACGGTAGTTTTTTTTGCTGTGTTTTAAAACGATGTGTTTACGACAAAAAAAAGAAATTACATTAGAAGTTTTGATTCGTAAAACCAAAAACCGCCATAAAAATTTGTATAGGCTATAAAACATGCGTTATAACGCTTGCGATAAAAATTTAAAAGCATTTTTCAATGCAAGTAATTAAAAAAAACGTAAAGTAAAAAACGATTTGATGCGGTTATATACACGCGCAGATAAAACAGGCAAAACATGTAAATTTCATTTATATTTTTGCTTACAAATAGACTACAAGTAAAAGATAAGTATCAAAATATTGTTTTTTTCTTCGAAATAAAACTTTGGCAGTAGAAAAACATAAAAGGATTTGCTATTAAAAGGAGATCTAAAACTATTTTGTAACCAAATTTGGTCTTTTACATATAAATTTTTAACAAAAATGTATTATATTATTAAGCAAACTAGAAAAGTCTAGAAAAACACTGCATAATGTAAAAAAGCCAATTTCTTTGCTTTTTATGTAGTAAAATGCAACTATTTGCAATTTTTGCGTTACTTTAAAAATCATAATAATATTCAGTAAACTTGTTTTTAGATAAAAAACATTTGCAACGTGTATAGTTGTATTCCAGCAATTACGCACGCAGAAACTACTCGATATTGCATAATCAAAGAAAAGATGCATATAAAGATTGTATATAATTTGTAAAAAAAAAACATTAGAGCCCTTAATATTTGTTTTTAGTAAAAAAAATCACGATAATATTTTAAGTGGTTAATACCGAATTTACTTTTTTAAAAAAATATATTATATACAACCGTACGTAATCGCAATGCTAACAAAGTTTTTCTGAATGATAAAATGGAAATATTCATGCAGCAATTTTTGCTTTGCACCAAAAATCTATTTTTTATTGCATTAAAAAAAACTAGCAACAAAAAATAAATACCATTCTAGAAATATACTGCATAGTTCTATGGCCTTGTACAAAAAGAAAAACTTATATGTTGTTTTTTTGTAAACTTTTTTACATGTATTTTAGTCTTTTTTATTACAGATATATATATTTTTTTGCTAATTTTTTTTATTACTTATTTTTCTATAAGAATACCCATCAAAAACATTTTTGAAAGACGTATAGTTAGGGATTGAGTTACCACGGTAAAAAAAAACCACGGGGATTTTTTTCTAATATTTTACTACCCCGGGCCCTTGGGGTATCGCAAAAATCCCAGGGGTACACCCCGGCCCGGGGTGTAAAAAACAAAAAGTCTAAAAAACAAATATAAAAACATAAAAATGTAAAAACGTTTATTTTAAATTATTGTCGTTTAGCGCAAGTAATTTTGTAACAACAAATGCAAAGGAGCATTTTATTTTGCGCAACTGTTAAGATGGAAGTTTTTGTGCTTTTAGTGAAGCATACGTTTACGTTAAACAGTAAATTTGACATCAATTTGGACCAACAAGAAGCAGTCAGCGAATGAAGCATTCTGTATAATTTTTTCTAGTTTTTTAGTCTTTTCTCGTTTGGAAAGCACATATTTGCTGCAACTTTAAAATGGCATACTACATGAAAACAATATATATAACCTGTATAAAAACAAAGATAACATGTAAAGATCGTCATACGCAAAAAATGATCTCCATCACATTAGAAAATAGCAGTTAAATAAAATACCAAGAACAAATTACGTAAGATATTTTAATGCAGTTCATACTGACGGATATAATACGACTTTTTGTAAAATTTTTTTCAAAAACTTTTATTTTTATTTATAATATAGTATAATTAAAAAACAAACATGAAGACACGCCACAAAAAAATATAAAAAAATAAACCCGTAGACGGGGTTGGCGAGGCCCCAAAGGCCTCACCGGGCAGTCTCTTTTTACCGAACCCTAGGGCCCCGGGGCCCCGGGGTCTGTAATCCCTACGTATAGTAGTAAATTTAGCACATAAAATTTTTTTGTCGTTTTTTTAAATATTTAAACAGTATTTACAGTTTCATAGATATATTTGAAGGCACTAAAGCAAAAAAAAACAAAATCGTATACAAAATACAGAAAAAAAGTTTTTTTGATTGTAAGAATATATGAAAAACATTTTTTAGAGTTTTTTTTTTGTTTTTCTCAAAAAAAAATCATTTTTTTTTGTCACGTAAATATATTTTTAACAATATATTTACAAGGGAAAAACATTGGCTGTGTATTTACAAGTAGCCATTGGTATTCTTCCAGGGCCATTTCTTGCATATGAAATAAAACCCAAGGCGTAAAGTACCCACTGGTATCAACAATTTTTTTTGGTAATACTCATAGCATATGTTAATCGTCATAAGTTTTGGAAAACACTTTTTTGAGTACCCATGTGTAGTTTTTTTACATGTTTAATTATTCTTACCAATTGGTATTTGAGTATATTAAAATATTTCTTACACTCCATATTATACCCATGGGTATCAAATTTTACAAGTACCATGGGTTAATACCCAAGTTTAAACGCCTGGATATCATACTAACAACATAATGAGGAGATATACTCAAGAAAAATCCATGGGTATTTTAGCTACCAAGTACGCCTACAGTTGAAGACATACCAATGGGTATTTGCAAATACACAGCCAATATCCCCTTAAAAAATTTGAAACTATAATATGTACAGTGCAGGCACGTTGAAAGCAAAGAAAGCAATTTCTAGGTATTTGTTCACACTGTATTCATATATAATATATCATTTTCATTGACACTTTAATACAATCATTTTTAGCATGAAATAAAAAAGAAAAAAAAAATTGCATTAAGGATACGCAGACACTTACTATATAAATTTGTAAAAAATACATTGCAAGTCGTTTCTAGATATTCCTGGTTTACCTTATTCTTTTTGCTGATTTTGTCTTGTAAATATATTTTTTAGCTTAAAATATAAAATAAAACAAAAAAACTATAATAATAAAAATCATAAATGTAATATAAATAAAGATTTATGAACACTTAGACCCACTGAGCTTTTGTGTAAAAGAAAGAAAATAAAAATTAAAAATAGCTTTTTGTCACGTAAAAATATTTTTAAGCTAAAAATAAAAAAGATTTGCCAAAAATAAAATTAAAATAAACATTTTATATTTTTTACGGAATATAAGATGATAATAAAAGTATATTTTTCAGGAGTGCGTGTAACCAAATCGATACATATACAGTATTTATTGTAGTTGCAAAGATATTTCATAGCTATAAAATTTACAGAAACACCAAATCATTATTAAAACTGTCATAGAAAGACGAGAGGTTTTACGAACCTACCAACATAACTTTTGTACTTCTTCGAACACTTTTTATGCACAAGTCATACTTATTTTAGTACTATAAAATATTTTTCAGGACAAAATATAAAAAAATACAATATCTCTAAAATATTATTTATAACATATTTTGACTTGATATAAAAGCACAATGCAATATATATTAGGCGTTTTGTATGTAATAAGTGCACAAAAATTGTTTACAGCATCTTTAATACACGGCAAGCATATTTTTATCCGAAAAACTATTTTGAAATTACAAGAACCTTTTTAAAGGCACTAAAATGTTATATAAATAGAGGCAGATTAGAGCTTCTTTGTGTTAGTAATTGTATTCCCTCTTAAAAAATAGTCATTATTTTTTTCTAACGAAAAAAAAAACATAAAAAAACCATTCAATGCCTCTATAAGTATTTTAAATAGCAGTTTTGTAATATATAATGTAGGTGCAGAATGCAAACATGTGTTATCGTTTGTCCAAATACACAAAAAAAATTAAAGGTTTTTTTTTTGTGCCGTAAATATAATTTTAAGTTATAAAAATATATAAAAAAAAATATATCTGTATGGGTCGACTTTAAAATAAAAATAAAGTGTGTTATGTGCTTCTTTCACCGTTTAAGATTGTTTGTTTTATATTTTCTTGCGAAAAAGGTAATTTTTTTTTTGTCACGTAGATTTATTCTTTTTGCTATTTAATTAAAAAAAAATATGCATCAACAATATTACCGCATATAAAATTAATGTAAGTTTAAGTTGCTAAGAGAAAGATTTTAGTGCAAGTTTAATAAGTTCTCAAAAAGTCAGTTATTATTTTTACAACTAAATATATTACAGCTATAAAATAACACAATACACAACTTCTTGTATGACTTGTATGCACATATTAAACACTGGACTTATTTTAGCAGGTTAAAAATGCCGGAATAAGTTATTATTTAAAAAAATTATTACAAGAAGTCAATAATTATTTTTGTAATGTAAATGTATTTTTACGTTATAAAATATATATTAAAAACAATTTTAGTACGAGAATTGCGAGCAAAAGGTTTTAAAGATGATGTCATGAGATAAGAAGCCTCTGTTGAGTTAAGTTGTGTGGTTTTTTTATAAAATATATATTTTTCACGACTAAGATTTATAGGCAGTACGAAAAAAAAAAAAAAAAAAAAATTGCGTTTACATACTAATAAGCAAGTATACAAAATTTTGAGCCACGATAAATGCATCATATAGATTAAAATTAAGTTTAAAAAAGAAATTTTTTCGGAGTATTTGCTGTAACATAATTATATTTTTAGGTATAAAAAATAATAACTTAACTCTTTATCAAAAAAAAAAAAAACATTAATTTGTGAAGAGTAGAGAAAAGCATGCATAATTTAAAGGTGTTTAGTTTTTTTAGATCAATCCTAAGAAATATAAATATATAATTTTCGTCACGTAAATATATTGTTTTAATATAAATTCCAAAACAACTTTATTATATAATAAGAAATCACAAATCTCCATAAAAATACAAATAGTTTATACAGAAGTCTTATATAGACTTTTTTGTCCATAAAAAAAAATATTTTTTATAGCGAAAAAAAACTTTAAAAACAAGGGCAAACTAATATATTGCCTTAGCCAAATTGACCAATTTAATTAATATCTAGATTTCATTATCATTTATATCTTTCCCTCGGAACGCCCAAAATTTTAGTTCTAAAGCCCTTATTTGTTCAGCTGTTATTTTTTTGATCATATTGATGTCAATAATATATATGTTAAAAAATCAAGACTAATATATCAAATTTATGAATCAAGGTTTGCAAATCAAGAGTAATAAATCAATTTTTAAATTATCGAGGGATGCAATAAAATAATCTCAAAACAAAAAACAAAAAACGAGCAATGACCTATGCAAAATAACTTCATAGCAAATTAATACCTTTTTAAGCAAAGCAAAAAATAATAACGGTGATTTCTCGTTCAAAACTAAAGCAAAAAAAGAAAGAAAAAATTATTTTAACGTAATTTTTTTTTACGCTATAAGAAAAGAACAAATTATATCCCTAATATAGATAAAACACAAAATTTTGTACGTGTAAAATTTAAAAATCGTAACGCAATTTTCTAGTTCGTATATATAACTCTATAAAAATGTTTAATTTTTTTGTTACTCGTTAATATTTTTTATGCTATAAAAACGCCAAAAAAATAAAATCTTACAAAAGTTACATAATATTCTACTAACGGCATTATGATATGCAATTTTTTTTTCTTTTCATATTCTAAACAAGTACTAAATAATTTTTTTGTTTTTTTGTTACATAAATATATTTTTAGCTATAAAATAGTATAATTTTAGAGATCCCTGTAAGAATTACCCTGAAATATTTTAAATGTAAATGTAGCCTTTAGATTAAAAATTCTCATTTTGTAAATTTTATATCTTAAAGACGTAATGACCGGATTTTTGTTATTCGCTAAAATTTGAAAAATTGTCAAAGTTTATTTAAATAGACAAATTTAAAAATTTTCTATTCATTAGCAGTTTTTTTCAAATAAAAACTCGAATTTCTACCTAACAAAAAACAAACGAATGTAATAGAAAAAGGCAAAATATTAGAATATTTGTTTATGCACCAATATATTCTAAAAGAAGTTGTTTTACAGTGATTAAGATAATATAAATAAAAGCTTTAGCCATGCTAAAAATTCCCGTATTTTTTTTTATTAAAACACAATTTTTTTGTATGCCTTTAAGAGTTTTTTGTCAGCCAAAAAATTACGTTATTTTTTTTATTACAAAATAAATTTTATAAGATAAAAAATTACATAAAAATCTGTCGAAACGCAGTGTAGTATTATTGCGTGATTGTACTGCATACAATAAATTAAGGGTTGTCATGTTTGTTGAAAAAACTCCAATAAAAATTAAACTAAATATACTAGTTCCGTATTGCAAAAATTTAAATAAAAAGAAGAAATATATATTTCTATTAGAACGAACATTTACCCGCTTTTAAAGCTACGGTAAGTTTTTTTTTAGAAGACTTGTTGAGGATAAGTTTTATTACTTTGAAACTAAAAATACCAATTTTAAACACGACAAAAAATATTTTATATCTTAAAACTAACAAAAACAGATGCATACTGCATAGCAAGCTTGTATATATTTATAAAGATATAAGCATTTAAAAAAAACTTGTGATATGTTAATGTTTTCTAAAATTGTTACAACTATGTATATTTTTTGTTGCCGCGGCAATATATTTTGGTAAAAAATATATTAAAACCATTCAACATTTTTTTTTTTAACAGATACGAACTAAAGTTAGTAAGGATTATAACTTGCATACTCAAATTGCGATTTGGGTATGTAAACACATACGTGAAAAATACAAAAATAATCATTTACGCGCAATACTAATGAACTCGTGTAATGTCGACTGTATAAATGTCTTTTGAAAGTAGCAAGGGCAATTATTGAACATTAAATATTCAAGGTTTTTATTTACTAGCTTTTTTGCTATTGCAACCCGTACATATATACCGTGACTCGCAAGCAAACAGGCAACTTGCTTGCAAAAAAAAAAAAAAATCGACGAGATGGTATTTGTACCCCGGGGTGTTGAAACTCTTAGATTACACTTATCTTAATGTTATTTACTTATGATTGTATGGTAACGATGGCAAACGACTTGTATAATATTTTCAACTACTTATAGTTTGTTTTTATTTTTTTTTCATTCTTATGATTACGTATTTTATTATAAATTTATTTTATCTTCAAACCTGCACAAATTTTTATAGCAAAATTTTTTTCTTTTTTAATTCTTTTTACTATGTGCATTTTATCAAGCGCTATAGCTCATCTATATACATTTTATATTTTTATATTCAGTTGACGATTTTATTTGGTTTTCAACACTTCTATTACTTTGCGTTTTTTTTATGTTAGCTGAATATTAGAAATAAAATTGTGTTTTAAAACCATTTTCTCTGCTTTGTAAGCTTGTATAAAAATGTGCTCGCTTTACTCATGCCGTTATTCGTATTTTTTTTTTTGTAATTTTTTTTTTGTATTTTCAATTTTTTTATTTTTTTTAGAATAACTTTTTAATTTAGCACGTAATTTCTGTCTTAGCCAGAAATTTATTTTTGATTAGGGCTAGTCAGGTGTCTTTATCAAAAAATGAGTTAAACGTGATCTAAATTATATAAAATTCGTAATTTTTTTTTTGAAATTTTAAGTTTAAAAATTTTTAAATTTAAGTTTTTTATGCAAAAAACCTTCGCATAAAAATTTACCCCACTTCATATCAAGCCATACTTTTTTTAAGAGGCTAGAGGCACGTACCATCCACCTTGTCTTCTCTGGTTACGCCACTGACAGGGTTAAATACTATTTTTTCTTTTATTCTTTTTTGTAAAATAAAATAAATTACGCATTTTTAAATATAGTTTCAATTTGTATTTTACTGTTAATATTGAAGAAAAAAAAATTATTATTTTTTCAATATTTTCTTTTTTTTACAATATTTTATATATTTTATCAAAAAAAAAAAAATTCGGTTTTTAAAATAACTTTCAGTTTTTTTGTCATTATACTATTATAAATTTACATTTTGTTTGTCACTTATGTTTATTTTCTATTTGTAAAGAAAAATGTGCTTTAATGTTTTAATAAAGTTTTTTATATTACTAGTTAACTTTCTTTGTAATGCAAAACAGGTTCTAAACATTTTTTTATTTTTGTGTTGCATATTTTTATGATTTTTTATTAAAGTTACTTCGATTTATTAATGTTCACATTTTTTTGAATTGGCTATGGTATTTTACTGCTTTTGTTGTCTAAAACTGCTCCACTAAGTTTAACTGAGTGGTTTTTAGCTTTTTTGTTTTGTGTGATAATTTAAAATTTTTAATTTTGATGTGTTAAACTTTTTACTTAAAAAAAATCTTTTAAAGGTTTTGTTTGTTAAAAAAAGTATTTCGGAACTGCAGTAAACTAATTTATGCCTATGTCCTGTGGTTACGCCATAGCTTTTTTTTCTTTTTTTCCATATTTTTGTAAATTAAGACCCATTTTTTTTATCATTTAAATACTTTTTTATTTTTACAGCCCCTCAAATGAACAGCCACCAGCTCTACCAGATGATACAAGAACCAAGGGATGTAATAGAATTTTTTCAATTACACGGCATTATAAAGAGAAATATTCAATGCGATAAAAGTGATAGAGCAATGAAGTTAATAAGTGACCCGCTGGCGCTTAATATATGCACATGGGAGTAATGAGTAGAAAAACAAGATGATACCTATAAGAAAAGAAAGTCAGTAGGAGTAGACAGCTATTTTCAAAATACTAGTTTGTTTCTTTCCGCAGATCTTGTGCTTATTTATTATTGGTCCAATGAGTGCTCAGTAAAACTCACCACTAAGTTCACAGGGATTTCAAAAAAGACGGTAATTCAGTGGTTTCAATATTGGCGTGATATCTGTAGTTGGAAGTTGGTCTC
>JAQFYM010007260.1:0-10613 GCA_034694785.1 Agrenia bidenticulata
ATTACAAGTCAACTATAAAACAAATGGGCTTGTATTCTTTGTATTCTTATGTTTTCATTTTAGCCAAAATTTTAAGTTTGTATTTTTTTAAAAAAGTTTTAATTTTTGATTTCAACCCTTATGTATCCTTACTTTGGTATTATAGTATTATTTTTGGTTCTTTGTAAGTTTGCATTTTACCATGCTTATATTATTATTAGTAATAAATATTTTCTTACAGAACGTCGTCAGTGAACTTTAATACTGCCTACGACATAGCTGTACAGCAAAAACCTAAATCTAGACAACACAAATTATAACATAATTTATTACTCAAAATTTAAGGCAGTTTGAGGAATGTGTAGAAATAACAAAGAAATAGATAAGTACACCGGTATACAAGTGTAGTAATATAATGCAGTGAAAATTTTGGTTGCGTCTATCTAAAATATAAGTTTTTTTGACAAAAAACACGTATAAATCTATAAAAGTTTAGATTTTGTCATCGAATATAAAATTAATATATAATATACAATATTTTTGCAACTGATTTGTGCAAAAAAAACTATTATTTTGTTTATAAACAAAAAAAAATCTATAATACTGAATTTATCTTACATTTATTTTTTTGTTTTAAATAATATCACTAATAATTTTTTTATTAAGTTTTAGTTATATTTTTCAATCTTACAATTTTTTCTGTAAGCCGATGCATGTCTGAAAATGTTACATCTACGTGTTGTGAAATGTATAATGATATATTTTGCGTTAATCCGAAGTATTTTTTGTGCGTAATTATGTTATTATGCAGCTTGCACGCTCATAAAATTACTTTTATATTTTTTCACGTACAAATATTACAAAAAAATATGTATTTAACACTGCAGCAGAAAAGCATATTTCTATACCTAAATTCCAAATACCTAAATATCACATATATGTGACTTACAAAAAGATTAAATGTCGTAACTATAGAAAAGGGGTCAATCCACTAATTTGATGTATAAAATTCAAGTAAGATTTGTTTTTTATTAGATCAAAATTTTTTATGCAAAATAATTGATCTAATAAGGCATTTTTAAGTTAACCTTACCGAATTTGTTTGCTGTAATATTATAAAAAAGTTTATAAATAAAAAAACCTTTTAATGCCACATATATGTGCCGTATTCTGATGCAAAAAAGTTTATACTGAAAAATTATATTTAGTACTACAAAAAGATGAAAATACTCAAATGTATACACAAACGTTTTTTATCAACTGTAAAGTACCTGTGATTACTCACGGGCAGAAAAAAAACACTTGATGTATATTTACTCTGCAGTAAAATGTAAAAAGAATAATACTTAAAAAACTAAGCGACATATACTACTTTCAATGTAGCTTCTTTATTTGTACAGAAAAAATGCACAATTAATGCACATTGTAATTTTTAATCTAGTTTAAATACAGAAAAAAGAAAATGTATTTTTTATGATTTCTCCACCTGATTTAAGGCTTTATGTGTGACTTAAAAATCAAATGTATTATTGATGTGTGATTTTATATGTATATAGCAAAAAATCTTTTTTGATAAGATATGGAGTTTAAAAAAACTTTTCTAGCAATTTATTACATATATTGACAAATTAAAATAAGGTAAAGCCATTTGCAAAAACAAATTTTTATACTAGTACTTTTTTTTTATTTTATAACAGATATGTAAATAAAATTTTGATTTTTTTGCACAGATATACTTTACAAATTTTTTTATACTAATGCGTAATTTAAGTTAATGAGAATAACTCTAAAAATTTTTTTCTTGTTTATGTTATTTTTTTTGGCATTATTATCTTAATTTTTCGTTTTATCTTTGCATTTCAAGATTAAGAAAGTTCTTGGGTGCTTTACTCGTTTACTCTAAATGTTTTATGGTAAAATTTTTTGTTACATTTTTTTGTATAAAATATTTACAAAAATTATTTTAACTTACACTTTTTGTACTGAAAAATCGTCAATTTTCAAAAGGCAATACTTTTTGAATAATGTTAAAACAATTCTTAATAAGTTAAATGTAATATCTCACCTAATGCAATATCATTTTGTAGTTTTTACAAATTTTTATACAAGTTTTATATTTTTTATACTCATATATAAAGACTCCTATATCTTAAACACGTGTATATATTGTAAATACAGCAAAAACATAATATCCAAGCTAGAATGCAAACAAGACTTATAAATTGTGATATCTAACATGTTCGATGCTAACGTGGTTCTAAAAAGGGTATAACAAATTTTTATATGTAACGTTTTAACATAGATTATACAACGAAAAACTGTGAAACCGTTGGTTTTTTTATACATGAAAAACAGTGATTTTTTTTTGCTAAAAAAACTGTATTGCATTAATTTATAGAAATGTGATTTATATTTTGTAAATATATGAATTTGCGAAAAAATACAAATTCTGCTGTTCATGGGTTTTTACTGTTATTTTGCGCCATATTACTACATGCGTTGTTTTTTTTTCTGGTTCATATACGGCTTGCGCATGGTAGTTTAAACAATGAGTTTTTTCTATTGAACAAAAGGAAATAAATATAATTTTAAGACAACATAAATTATAGTATAGTAAGAAAACAAACACTAATGCAAAGTCTCATTTAACTTTTAATTTGCTATGTATTTTCGTAATGTGTAGGTTTGTTTATACCTGTTTAAATGTACAGGTCATATTTATGTGTTACGTAGAATGCTCTACGTCGATTTTTTTTTGTGTTTTAGAGTACTTCTGTGCGACGAAATCGTTTCGTAATTACTGTATTGCGCATATTTATTGTTAACTTTTTGTAAAAGTATTTTGTCGTTTTATAATTGTTTAACATATGTTAATTTTAATAATATTTTAGTGTGCAAAATAAATGTCATTATATTTTTGTATGTTTGTAACATTTTTTTGCAGGTTTATTTAGAGATTTTTGCCTGTAATTTTTTTACAAGGAAAAAATACCTGCTTTCATAGCGCCATCATAATAAATTGTTTGTGTATAGAGGAATACAGATTTAAGACATGCGAGTTATTGCAATTTATTTCTAAAACTAAACTCCAATTTTAAAATTTTTTGCGCTTTTAATAGAAAAAGTCAAATCATATTTAAACTTTAAAGTGTTTTGTCTGAATTTTTTTTTTAATATGCCAAAAACATACGAGTTATTCGACAATATAAAATAATCTCTACTATTTTTTTACAAAAATATTTGTGTTCACGTTGTCTGTGCGCTGATATTTTTTATAAGAAAATTTTTGCTTGTTTAAATATACATGTGTATTGTCTTAGTGTAGTAGTTTTAAATATGTGTTTTTTAGTATAATATGATTTATAGATTTTTAACATGCAAAACATGGCAGGTTGCTATTTAAGACATTCCACTTTACAACTTATGTTTTTTTTTATTTTTTTATTATTTTTAATATTTATAATTTTCGTGATTTTTTTTTGTTTAATTGTTTTTTATCAGTTATACTTATAGTTGTGCTTTGCCTACAATTTCTGCATTTTCAACTCTTTGAATTAGGATATTCGATTTTGTAATTAAGTAGATTAGGGCATTCATCCAAAAACTTTGTTTTTTACTTTCTTGTAGCACATAAATGTGTTTTGCAAAATATGATAGGTAATAGAAGTATATATTTTTTTTGCCAAAATGTTTTTTGTTTGTTTTGGGAGTTTTTGTGATAAAAAAACGTTAATAAGCCTTTTGATTTAACTCGCTGTTTATTTTCCATATTTTTATACGATAGCGTTTTTCTGTATAAAAACTGTACTTGCGTTTTGTTATCAGATAAAGCTAGCAAAATATTTTTATTAAATTATAAACTATGACAAGTAAAAGTTATCATTCTTTTAGTTTTTTTTTTGATTTTTTGGCAATTTGCTTAATTACAACTTTTAAGAGGTAGTGGTTTGCCAGTTTTTGTACAATTATGTGTAAGAAGGCATAGTATGTTTTCATTTGTTATTTTCTACTAAATTCATGTTATCATTAATATGCTTTAATTTATTTCTTCGTTCTTTACTTATATACTTTTATGTTTTTGTACATGTTTGTCTGGTTTGTAACCTGTAAACATGTTTTATTACTTGTGGTATGTTTTATCGTTGATTTGTATACTCGGGTTTAAATTGATATATAGCAATCTGTATTTTTTAAAAGTACGTCACATTCCGTCATTTTTTTTATATTCATGCTTTTTTTTCATATTTGTCAGTATTTCCGAATTTTTCGAATTTTGAATTTTTTAACGTGTACTTTCGTAATTTTTTTTTTTTTTTTGCTAAATTATTCTGGGTTTATGCATTTAAAAATTATATTAATTCTTCGTTAGTGTACATGTTTTTGTAGGATTCATCTTTTAATCCAAAAGATTTTACGTTATTGTAGTTTTTTTGTTGTGTTTTTTTACTCGATATTTGATTTTAGAGTTTATTATTTTCTTTTTTTTTTAAAAAACTTAAGTTTTTTTATATAGGTATTTTTTAGTAGACAACGCCAGGTTGTTTTTTGTAGATAGGCAATTATAAAAAAACAATTTTGCTTTAAAGCAATAAAACCATTTTTCGCAGATTTCGAGCAATTTTCAGTGCTTTATACTTACGCATTAAAAAAATAATGAGATTGAGTGTAAGTACGCAGGTTCAATAAACTTGAAAAAATAGTAAATATGTCGTATTTATGCAAAATGTTTTTGTTTCTATACCTTTTATTTTAATAAGAAACAGTTAATTTTTGTCTTAAACCGTTGCGGTTTAGACGTGTGTCAAGATGGTATTAAAAGTTAAATATCTATTAAGATGATTATTATAATCCGTAGATCTGTAATTTAATATGAATTTCATACTAGCTATTAGTATAATATTACCAACGGTTATCTCTTACTGGCAGCCTTTTCTAGTTGATAGCGCTTAAAAACGACCCATTCACTGCCTTTAGTTTTTTTATGTTCATGGAGATTTTTAGGCTTTATAATGCAGGTTCTTTGTATATATGGCCAAAAAAAAGCCTTTTTATATATTTTTTATGGTCCGCTAAAAAACAGCATTTTAAGTTTATGTTTATACAGTTCGAAATTTCTTGGAGACCCTCAATGATGTTCTGTATAATACTTATGTAGGTTCTCGCATATTTAGTTTATTAATGAATATTTTAACAAGGTTTATGTTGCATATTTAACTTTTTGTTGTCTTTTGATTTTTTAAGGTGTTACATTTTAGCATTTTTTGGTTTGTGGAAACATGTTTTTTTATATTTTTCATATGAATTACTCGTATTATTCGCGATCTTTGTTTTTATTTGTGTTATTTTGTTTTTTTTCCATATTGTTTTTTTTTTAGTTTTTTCTTTTTTTCGTCCTTTGATTTCTCTTGCTTAATATACTTTTTTGTAATGTCAAAAAAGTCATGTCTGATTAATGTCATTTGTGCAATTCATACATCAATTATTGTTTAAACGGTGCATGTATAAATATATTACTGAATAAATCACAATTAAACAGTGCAATCTAGTTTTTTGTTGTTTGTATGCTTTAAATGGTTTGTGATTTTTTTTTGTTAGTATTTTTGACAATTAATAGTTACAAATAACACTCAACTATAAATTGGAAACTAATATAAGCATTTATATTTTTATCATATGTAATCAGCTTGTTTAATTTATGTTTCTTTGTATTTCCCAAAACTTTCAATCTTGAGTTTTTTGTTTTTTAGACCTTCTTACGACGAAATTTAAGGCCTGAACCAGAGCTCGGTTCATTTATGGCCCCTAAATTTTAAAAAGTTGTTACAAAAACATACTTGCTTTTATTTTGCTGTTTGTTTTTTTTAACGATATACCATTGTATTTTTATAATTTTGTACTAAATTGTTGATTTTTCCGGGATTTGTATGTTTTTTTGACTCTATCTTAACAATAAACAATGATGATAAAAAAATGCCAAATTTCCCAATTGATAAACCTATATCATATAGTACAGCAATTTTGGGTGTTATTTATCAAAAATATATGTTAGAAATTGTGGGGCCTAATTCTGTGCATTTTAAAGCGTGTACATAAAATTGAACGTTTGTATTTAGACAAAGAATAGGCCATCTAAATACACATATAAAAGGCGACACATACATGCAGGCAATAAAATAATCTATTGCATTTCACTCCCCCTTACCTGCATAGGAAAACTAAAAAAGCAATTTGTTAGATTTTTAGTTACACGATGCATTGTCAATCAACATGCTAGATGATTCTTATTAAGTAAAAATTGTAAATAAGTATTTATGATTTACACCAGATTCAAGTTTTAATTATAGTAAGAAAATAATTTCGTAAATACGAACTAATTATGGATATTATATAACAAAATGTACAAATGTAGCATTTTACAAAATGTTTGATGAGATCCGACTCTCAGCAACAAAAAATTCTTGATGTATTGTTTGGAAAATTAGATGCGAAAAGAGATTGATGGATGAGTCGGCCGCGTATCTTTCTTTTTACAAGCCATTTAAATGTATCTGGATATTTTCATATTGTTTACTTCTTTCATAGAAAATTCAACATAATAAAATCATTACTGATACAACAAAATCAAAATCATTCATATCATATCATATGAAATACTTGAAAAACCCATTATAAATCACTGATATTATTTCATCCTATAAAATTGTGATTATGACGTGAAAAATACAAGTTCGTTTGAGCAAAATGCACAGTTTTGCTAGTTCTGTCGATTGCGGTAAAATTCAATAATATAAAGACATGCTGGCAAAATAAAGCTGATATGTAAACACTAGTTAATAACGCGTGGAAACTCAACATCCTTCTCTTCAGACGGCCTCAACTGGCTTACGTGCCCTTTAGTAATATTTCCTGGATAAAATCTACATATGATGCCATCATTATTATTCGTGCTATCAACTATTTTTCATTTTAAATATCTTATCGTCATAATTGTATAATCCTTTGTTTCTTATATACACAATATCATTGATTTTGTATTTTCTCATAAGATTATTCTTTCGTTCATACTCTTTTATATTTTTTCCTTTTTTCTAGTATTGTTCGCCTATTCTCTAGATAACATGCTTCATTGGGTGTACCTCTAAGTGCCCTATGTTGTGAATTGTTATAAAAAGAAATTATGATAGACAAAGACATTCTGACAGGTTCGTTAGGACGTTACAAGGCTTCCCGGATATTACGTATTGCACGTTCACATCTCACATTAGTTTGATATTACATGGGTATTGTAAAGCGGTGCTGGTTTAGTTGTATGCTAACTTTTCTTGTTAACCGCACATATTTATACTCACCTGCATTGTTCTGTTTGTAAAACTTATAAAGAAAATTCCCTTTATAACGTTCGCAAAATTATAGTATTTTACAACCTTCTTTGCTTTTCAAATGCTTTGCTCGAATCTTTCTGCTATAATGATCAATGGCAAGCAATATTCGACTTGATTTTGTTAACTCGGTAAGATCAATAGCAACTACATTAAGTCGGGGCTAAAATCTTTACATACTTACAGCTTATCTATTTGTAAGTCACTCTCTCTACATATAACCATATAAGTTAATATCCTTCTAAGTTGGCTTGAGCTTACAGATATGCCCTTTCTGTACACTGCATTTATATTCCCTTTCTATGATTATACTCCGCATGCTATTTCCAGATGCGATCAACTATTTTTATTTCTGGTTAAGACCAGTATTTTTGTGTAGGTTCCGGGTTTAAAGTAAATGAGGTTTTTGTGGCTATCTTTTAGTTTCTCTTTGTTATGATGTCGCTTTTCTTTAACAAAAGAATGTGAATATGGATATATCTTTTGCCATTTCTGTACTCAATATATTTTTTAGTGGTGTGGTTACAATTTTCCTGTCCATATGATGCTTCTCATAATCTTTTGATGTACCAACAGTTACGCAAGTTTCTTCAGTTGATTGTGATTTGTGATAAATAGAGTCAATACGTCTACAAACGCATCGGATGCATGCGTTCTTTTTCCTTGTGGTACTCAACAAAAAAACTCAATTGCATGATTCTGTCAAACCACCTGTGAGTTCGTGCACTAGTAAAAATTAGTTTTTTTTTTACATTTTACAAGATGGCTTGTGATCTGTTCTCAAATGCAGTTGTGTCCTTCAAGCCAATACACAAGTTTCTCCGTGCTCCATTGAGCCGCCAATGTTTCTCTTTTCGTCTTAGTGTATTTTTGTTCCGCATTACTATAAGACCGACTAATACATGCGACTATTATCCATCCTGAGATAAGACACCGCCAATGGCAACCATGCGAGCATCAGTAGTACGCGTAAACTGTTTGTCGGCATTAGGTATATACAATGAAATCATATTGGCCACCTTTCTCTTTTTTTTCTCGAATGCAATATTGTGTTTTTCTTGTCACTTAAATCTGACAGTCTTTGATATAAGCACATAAAATGGTTTTACCTTCTTCTTCACAACTTAATACAACATCCTGTCGTAGTCCAGTAATCCGATGAATCGTTGCAATCTTTTTTTAGTACTTGGACATGAATACTCGATTATACTCTGGGTTTTGTTATTGTCACCACTTATCATATTTTCACTTTTTGTATATCCTAGATAATTGTTTGTCTTTAAACATATAATAGACTTCTCATTATTATATATT
The DNA here is from genome assembly GCA_034694785.1 of Agrenia bidenticulata. Taxonomy (NCBI): domain Eukaryota; kingdom Metazoa; phylum Arthropoda; class Collembola; order Entomobryomorpha; family Isotomidae; genus Agrenia; species Agrenia bidenticulata. The sequence goes on from JAQFYM010007260.1 coordinate 8,673, forward strand.
AAATTGCCTTAAGTAAGTCTCTTGATTATATCTTCCAAATCCTAATATGTTTATCTGTTGTTCTCCTATATACAAGAGTATCATATATGTATACCTCAAACAATCTGACCAATACATACATTAAAATATGGCCATATTGCGCTGGACACAGCGGATAAATTTCTGTAGCCTTCAGGCATTTTTATTAATTTCATTAGTCGTCGGCCATTAAAAAATGTTGTTTTCTCTTGGTCCGATGGATCTGAATTCTATTTGGAAAAATACATCGCGCAAATCTATTTTTGCAAAATATTTCATTCCTCGAAGTCGTGCTAGAAGATCGGAAATTTTAGGAATTTTAAAGTGATCTTGTTTCACTGCATCGTTAAGTTTGCACAAATTATAAAAGAATCTAATACTTCTATCCTTCTTTCTGGCTACTACTGGATCGAGCCAACTGGGTTGGCTTGGTGCATATATTCTCTCTCTTAAAAGCTCAATACACAAAATTTAAATTTCAGTGATCCTTGAAGGATCTAATTGGTCTGTTCCAATTTAACGGGCAGTTATTGCCGTATCTGTTCTGCATTTATACATAAGTTCTCTCTGTAAAGGTCTTGCGCAAATATAAGTCATTCCCAGTAGAATTTATTTTCCTTGTCTCTTGTTAATCACAAAAAATCTTATCACTCTGCTTTCAGCCTTTTTTTTAACTTCTATGTTGACAAAATTTATACATTGCATACAACGACCATCAGCTAGACCGAAAGTTTTAAAACAACTAAAAAGTTTAATATATATATTTAATATATGGGTCCACTGTCTATGAAAGTGTTAGAAGCTCCAGTATCAAGTATAGCCTTAAGATTTTTTTTATTAAAATAGTGCGAAGTATCATGTTTTTTATGTTTTTTTTTACCTGCATACATTACTTTCTTATCCGTACACTCAGTGCTATAGTTTTGATCTTATTGCAATTATAGCGCCTTACTCTGTGCTTCATTTTCAGTAAATTTCCATTTTATAAATAACATCTGTTTTCTTCATGACCCCTTTAATAACAGAACTTACAATATCGTACACCTGGTAACCCACATCTTGTGTTCACCACAAGCCAAAGCACAGCATCCTGATTTGGCTGCATTGTAGTTGATAATTGTTAATATTTCCCACTTCTTTATTTAATAAATGATTGTAGATGAAGCCAGATTTTCTCTAAATACCATCATTTGGATGCATTTTGGCAGTTTTATTTTTTCTGCAGCTGCTTTAATACATTTTTATTTTTCATATCTCTTGCCACTGCAAATTCCTTTAGCACTTAAACATATAAACTCCATGATTTTTGTATTATTTTAAAAGATCCTCCGGTGTTTCGCTAGCAAGTATATGTTATAAAATCTTTTATTCCTTTCCAATCCTTGGGTACAGAGCTGATTTCACATATTCATAATATTGGAGTTAAAAGTCCATGCTTGAGTAATAAAACAAGGTGCTCATTTTTGATCTGACATATATCTCATCATAGCCAATCTGTCTATCAACAAGAAGGAGTTCCATACTTATTGTTTCCTTTTCCATGTTTTTAACAAAGATTTTTTTTTTGCGCTACGCCTTTTATGCCTCGGCAATATCATACATCTTCAGATGGTTTTGTGTTTGGCTTGTTAGAGGGGTTTTTGACATCGTCTTGGTCTTTTACACCTAGTGTTGGATATGTCGGGCGCTAAATCTTTCTTGTTAAAAGCCATTTGCTGTTACTAATTACTTTCATATTGTGTTTTTATATGCTTTTTAGATTCAACATAATTGAAACAATCACTGAAGAAACACAATCAAAATCAATAATATCATATAAAATAATTGAAAAATCCTGCTTAAATCACTGATATTAGTACATCATATGAATATGTCATTTAGACGTCAAAAATACAAGTTTGGTCGCAAAATGCACAGTTTTGC
>JAQFYM010007261.1:0-10611 GCA_034694785.1 Agrenia bidenticulata
GAAATTAAAGAAAAACTATTATATAAATGTAATATCCATATAATTTTTGCTTTTTAATCTAGATAGATATTGGTACAAAAATACATAACGCAGTTTTTTAAAGAAAAAACAAACAGTGCTTATGCCTATTTATAAAAGAAAATTTTACAGCCTAAATATTTATACTATAAACGGTTATAAAAAAATACCCGGGTACGCCCCCGAGTACCCGTAGGTTGACAAAAAGTCGTAAACTTACCCCGGAGGTTTTAGTACCCCCGGGTATTGAAATCCCTAGCCTAAATACGTCAATTAGTAGGGCTAAAATACTTTTTTACCTACCGAAAATTATACCAACGGTATATCTATTATGAAGGTGTAGAAAGCGCATACGTACATTTTTTTATACTGTTTTTCTGTTGTTTTTTCGTTTTTTTATTGTATAATTTATACAGCATTGCCAAAATTAATGAAAAATGCCTTTGAAAAGTTATTATAAAAAACAATCAGATCCAAATAGATGCAAAGTAATTGAACCCTTGTGTTTTTTGATTTTATTGCCCAAAAAAACACACGAATATGCTATAAATTCATGTGAATTAGGCTTTTTAAAACAGCTAAAAAAAGTAAAATATGTAAAAAAAAGGTAATAAAAACTTTATATAAAAAGACTAACGAATTCTTGTAATTGTTTTTGGTAAAATTTATAGTTTAATAATTGACAATATTAAGTTCTTTCTAAAATAATCAACAAGAAAAACAGTTTTTTTTTCTACATGGCTATTTTAGCTTTTTTGCCTTTAATATGAGTATTTAACCACTCAGTAATGTTAACGTGTATCTACAAGCAGTTTTTTGACACTTTTATACGTATTTAAAACCCCTTTTTTATATGTTTTTTTTGCAAGTTTTAGGCAGAAAACAGGCAATTAATGTGTTTTTGATGTAATTTAACTTTTTATTGCAAATCAAGTTTATGTATTATCTCAGTATGCTTTAAGAAATTTTTATATACGAAGTTTACCTATGACTTGTTTTTTAAATTTCATATTTTTTTGTTAAAGCAAAAATTTATCGCTTTTTATATTCATAAACTCGCTTGCCGTTGTGTTGGAGTATATTGGTTCTTAAAATGGGAATTTAGTTTTTCTGGAACTGTTTGTTAATAATTAAAAAATATTGTTACTTACAATAAAAAATCATGGCCTTAGAATTGACAATTTTTTAATTAAATATAATAATTTCTAAAAAATGTATTACACAAACCATATGAGAATTAAAATAAAAAATCAAAGTCAAGAAAGTGTATATGAATATTTTTAATACACTTTTATGCTACTATATAACATTTAAATATGCCAAATTAAATTCTTACTGCACATTTTTAAACGTAATTTTCAAAGTTAATGGTTTAAATAAGCTATTTTTGATTATTAACAAAGATTCACTACAACACATTAACATTATTAGCAAATTATCAAAATTATAATATAAAATTGTATATTGTTCATTATAAACAGATATTGGATTAGTAATTGTATCTTTGAATATTATTTTGATGTAAAAAAAAGTTTACTTTTATATATGTAGCTTTTCTTATAAGCATGATTGTCGGTCGCTTCAAATTTATTAAAAAGTTCTTTAGATACCATGCATCATTATCGTACGGTATGTATATGTCGGCTTCTTCATTCTATAATAAATACCGTCAGCGATAGAAATGAATGCCAACGATTGATTGTTTAATGTTATGATTTTACTAGATTTGTAAAGTTTATTATTAGTAATTTTAACTAAGTGAGCTTTCAGCTATAAAATTTAAGAATAGTAATATAGTTTTTTAAAAAGGGCGTATATTTTCCCTAGAAAAAATATTTTTTTCTTAGAAAATTTATTTTTTTCCCGGGAAATATATGTTTATCTTAGAAAAATATTTGTAGAAGGCCTAATAAATCCCAGAAATTTATATGTTTTTTTCAAAAATCGAATTATTGACAAATATATTAAAAAAAGTTTGTAATCAAAAATAAAACTACTATATTAGATGTTTATTTCTGTTTGTTTGTTTGTTTGTTTGTGTGATTTTGATATTTTTATGTACAAGATATATTGATTAAAGTAACAAAACTATTATAACAATACAATATAATAAATAAATATATTGGTTTTCAATGATTGACAGTTTTTTCATTTTTTCAATTTTTTTTCAATTATTCAATTTCAGTCACAACAAATAATAAATTGCTAGGATTCATTCTGCCTAATACAATTTTTTTCTTGAATAAGCATATATTTTTTAGGAAATAAAAATATTTTCTGGGAAAAAATGAATATGATCAAGCATAAAATGCATTTATTTACAAGAAATTTATATAAAAATATGCGACAGATTTTGTGCATTATGTCTAAACTAATTTGGGTGCTTAGCAGCATGTTGAAGTTCCAATAAACGGAAATAAAATTTATAATCAGAAGTTGTAATACGATGTTAAAAACTGGTATAAATCATTTAGTTAAGAAAGATACAGATACAATTTTTTATCTGTAGTTGTTAATATTGAATTTGCGCACGTTTTTTTACAAGAGAAAAGGATTTGTAAATATACTGAATTTTTTGTAAATAAATACGCCTTTTTATATAATAATATGTGTTCGAAGCTTTTATGTTGTTGCAAAAAAGATATTAATTCACCTAGTAAACGGTAAATTTTTAGACTTTGCAAACACCGTTTTTTACACTATAATTATAGTTAACTGTAATAGTAGTGGTACAAGCATACGTTTTATACTTTTTATGTATGAAAATATTTATCATTGTATCTATTAACTTTTCTTTGGTAATGAGATATAGCTCTTTTCGTGAATCATTGTAAGATTTTACTAAATATGTGCATATGCTTCTTTGAATCTCCGGTCAAAAATTACGCTAAATCGAGTTCAAGTATGCAAACACAACAATCGACAAACATTATTTTCTGTTGCTAATGAGTTTATGATATTTTTCGATGTTATTCACAGTATTTTTCATCTTATACTTATACAGGTATGTCTGTATTAGTATTAATTATATCCTTGGCTATATACTATGTCATTTGTGCTTATATTTATCCCAAAACAAAAAACGTACACGGTCATTCAATTAGATTTTCTGGGGCTATACAGACCAACTATTTCTTAAACTATACTAATAATTTATAACAACATCTCCACAGTGTTATATCTCGGGTATGATTCAAATTGATGCATTGTAAAAATTATCAGTTTATTTATGGTTAAATATTGGATTCAGTAAAATCTGAGTATATATCGTTTGTTCTGCATACGTTCTTGACATTTCGTTTTTTCGTAATACCTGCATACATTCCAAGTATTTTATTCGTAGAGAAAGTTTTTATTAACATATAAATTTTTTTAAAATGTCTTTATATTTCTATTTATTGTAGCTTTCAGCATTAATTCACATATAAAATGCATTTAGTGTTCTAGATAACTTAATCGCCATATGATTGTAGTAATTTAACTATCTAGTCTTTTTTAAATTATATAAAACTGTGAAAAAATCAATCAAAAAAACTTTACTGACACAAAAAATTGTGAATTGGCTATAGATATAAGTATAAAAGTACCGTTAATATTACGGAAAAAATTTATGCTGCAAACTATTTTTTTACCAATACCGGGTTTTGCAATCAAATTGATCTTTTTATGCATCCAATATAATCTTATTGCAATCTAAATGAACTTTCTATGCAATCAGTGTAATTTTTTTTGGCAACTAATTAAAACTTTTCTGGTGATCAATATGAACTTTTCATGCAAATAAAAAAAAAATTAATCTATGAGCTTAAAAAATTTAAAAGTTAGTAGTATATAATACTATGAGTGTTAATGGAAATTGTATCCAATTTTTTATATCGGAATTAAGGCTTGTTTAGATTTTTTTTGATAAAATCATCAAAATGATTATATTTTAATTGAAAATTATTTTTGATAACATTTAATAAAAAAAATCAAATATTTTATTCACACGTGCTTTATATATTCTTTTTTATTGTTAAATTTTAATATATCTGCTTATATTTTTTTTTAACTTCGATTTTGACAAAATGTTTTGTCAAAATCATTTTGATAAAGTTTTTTTACAAACAATCATTTTACCGGAAAACATTTTGTCAAAACTTTCATTATAATGTCTTTTTGATGTTTATAACTTTTCGATTTTGTTAAAAATAGACAATTTTTAGTCGATAGAAAAATTACAAAAACATTTTTTGTAAATTTTATCTAGTTTGTTATAACCAAATATCTTAAATTGCAAAAAGTGCAATATTTAGGCGTTTTGACAGAGTTAAAATGGATCAACAAAACTTTTCTGGACACGCTTTTAAGGCCCATAATTCTATATTAAATTGAATAAATGGCAATTTCTCGTAAAATTCGGACTTAATACGTATTTTTGAAAATTAAGAGAAAGAAAAACCAGATAAAAGATATTCAAGATACCTTAGTTAGTGTAAGAATGACAAAGATATAAAAATAAAAACACATAAATTGATTTTTTTCTTTTATGCTCTAAAGCGAACCATAAAGGCTGATTAATCATGTAAAAACAATTTTATTTTCATTTTTGAGAAAAATATATATGCGGTGTTATCGTCGCTTTCTTGTTTTTTTAATTAAGAACTAAGATCCTTGGATTGTTCTTTTACAGAGATCATTATACTTTATGGTTTGCTTTAGAAAGAACAAATAAATAAAATTTTAAAAACCAATGATCGAAGTTTCTTTTATATTAAAGCGTATTACTACAATTACTAAGTATTTTCAACAAGCTTTACCGGGTTTTACATTATCTTAATATTTTTAAAATGAGTATTATGTTCGATTTGTACATAAAATGGCATTTTAATCTATCTTAAAAAAAAAGATTAATTCAAAGTTAGAAAAAAAGGATAATAATTTTGAATACCCTTATGATAATATATAAAACTAATTTTCTTATTTTTCAATTGCTCTTAATTATTTTTTTTTCTGGCATGAAAAGTTCATATTGATTGCCAAAAAAAGTTTATGTTGATTACCCAAAAAAGTTTACTTCGATGGCATAAAAAGCTCATTTAGGTTGACATAAAGGTTTACATTATTATAGAAAGATTATATTGATTGTAAAATCTGGTATTTAACAAATGATTTTGACTACAGGCTGCCTACCAAAGCTGAAATACGCGTTTAATTTACCGACAAGTCCTGAACTACAAAATTAGTACTTTTTATAAAAACGGCTTTTGAAATATGAATACACAAGATTACATTTAGACGTATCTTATTTGCTTAATATATACAATTTATTTGTTTTAAAAAATTTTATAAAGTAATAATAAATGCTATGAACTAGATTGATACGCTTAATATTGCGGTGTTTCCATTTTTGCATTTTTTTAGTTATCATTATTGCATTTTTTATATATTTAAACCACTTTTTCTTGTCTTATATATAGTAAGAAATTTACAATATATAAATTTTATGAATTTATCCCGTTCAAAAATTAGATATATAAAACGAGTTTAACATATAAAAATGTTAGAGACAATATTACTATCTCAAATTTTAAATTTTTTGGTTAGAAGAAGAATATAAGGAATAAATTTTAATGTAAGAAATAGAAAACTTTTTGTAATAAATATAAATGTCCAAAGTAATCTATATGTAAAACAATTACAAAATATACAACAATACTATATATTATTAAAATGTATATATAGTAGACATATATGACCTTTCTATTAATTAAAGCTCTAAATATTATATTTCATATGTTAAATCAACCCATCTTATACTGATTGAAGGCGATAGTTGACGCAATTTCAAGTTTTTAGTTTACGACATCAGCCTAAACATATATCAAACACTCGCATTTTTGTCACAATACGCTTGCATAATAATAAAAATGCGTTGTATTTTTACGATATACTTGCATCCCTACAACAACATTTTTCTCTTTGCACAATAAGAGTTCTTTGATGTCAGAGTTTTGTTTTAAGACTTCACTGAGACCGAAAAAAATTGTGATAGAGGTAATGTGTGTATTATACTCTTTTCGTAAATATTTTTACGGCTATAGTAAAGAATCAAGGACCGCAGTATAAAAATAAACACGGTCTGCGTTTTTTTATGCCGATATTATATTAAATGACCGTTTAACTGCCATCACAATAATTATTAAATGTTCACACATAAAAAGTATGAATAAAACTTTTAAAGTCACAGCATATTTACAAATTACTGTGTGAAAAAGGATTATGAGTTTGAATAGTATACGTTTATATGCTAATGTAAAAGGAAAATGGGCAATGCAAATATCCTTCGATAACCTTTTTATTATTTTTTTTTTCTTTAATCAGATTTTATTTTATTTTTGGTTTTTTGGAGTTTAACAGCCTTAATAAGGTTTTATCTATAAGCATACTTTATTGTAATCTATATTTTTTCTCTTTCTTTGTTTTAATTTATATTATAAGTAGTTATCAAAAACACAGAAACACTATCTATTCAACTTCATACAACTTAAAAATGAATTACCATCTTTTTCGGCTCAATTTTTGCATATAAGCTAGGTATCAAGGTTTACTATACGGATTACTTTATAAGGTACAGTAAGTTTATAGTACGCGTAACGGTATTTTTTTAATCATTGTTAATGTATTTTTCAGATACCAAAAATAATTGCCTGGGATAATTTTGATTTTTATAATTGTTTACACAAAAGATAATTTGTGGTATCTAGCAATCGAACTTTTGTTGTATTTCAGATACTTTAGTCTACTGTTTTCAATTGTAAACGTAATAAAATATAAATTAATGAAGTATTTATGTATACATTTCACACTATATTTATGTAAATATGTTCATTTAAACTTCTAAACAAGTTTTATGAACACCATAACACGCACGTGTAGTGTGTGTCTGCTATGAGAAAAGTATCTATACTTTTGTATATAAAATTTTGTATCTTTACTTTTGATTCTAGCTTTTATTGGAGTTCTTTCTAGGGCTGGTACTTTTAATGGATAGATTGTAGGGGTTATTAAAATTTTCGAAAGGAGGGGGGGTGTTATTTCTTTTTATTGTCTCAATTGACGTTTAATTAAGGATAATTAGTTTGTTATTGTCATAGTATTTCGTCAACAAGCAAGAAAATAGGAGTAAAGCTTTATATATATAGTCCAAAAACTACGACCTTTAATGGTAATTTGTCGCTTCTATATGCAAATTTACTTTAAAAGAACACATAAGTCGTGTCCGAGAAATTTTAATATATTAACTTTTAAACGAAAAAAATGAATAATATACAAGTTCAAAACAATATTAAACAGCAGTTTTTTTAGTAGAAAGCATAATAAGAGTGTTTTTAATGTGGGGGTATTTTTAATTGTGTAGCGTTAAAAAATTTCTTAATTTAAGAAATATTTATATTAAATTAATTTAATATTTAAATTTCTAAATATATAAAAAGAGGTACGCCAAACGTAAAAATTAAATGCACTGCGTTAACAATTTTCTTTTCCTTGTTTCGCATATTAATGTAAAGTCTATTTTTAGCAACATTTTTTTTGTTTATTTTTCGTGAATAAAAAGTTAGTATAGTAGTAAAACCTTAGACATAACTAAAGTATTGTTGGTGCTGGACATACACATCCCAGCACCTCTCGTAGCCCAAAATAAATGGTATAACAAATAATGCTTCATATTGCTTTTTAGATAGCGCAAACAAGAGAACTTTGGAAGATGTATCGTTGCGCGAAAAAAGCGCAATATGAACATTTAACGGGTTAGTAAACATGGATTTGTATTTGAGTGTTTTGACACTTGGAATTGATTGGGTATTAAAAGATAGATTAAATTGTGATACATTGATGTATCATATTTTGATTGTGGGCTATATATACAGAATAGTTCTAAGAAACAGAAGGTTTTAAATGGTCAATACAAGAAAGTCCAAAGTGTCGCTTGGCTCATCCAAAAAGTATAAGAAAAAAAGATATGTTTTTGTACACTATTTGCTTGTAAAAATGCTAAAATGTATCTTTGTCTTGCATTTTTAAAAAATCTTGTAAGATTATTTGAAAATCCCTTAAAAAAATAAAGATTTTTTAAATCGTTTCAAAATGGAAAAAATCATTTTAATTGGCAATTTAATAATAATCTACACATGAAAATGACAATTTTTTAAGGAATCTTTCCTAAATTTGCAGCCCTATTCTTACCCGCAATCCATTTGTAGATCGAAATTCTACTTGAAGTTACAAATAAAACTCAAGTTGCATCATTTTGAAAATATCAGAGTTACTGTTTATATAAGTAAATGCAATTTTTTGTATAATTGGTTTGTAGCATATCCATTTTTATATTAAATATACGATTTAAGAGAAGAAATTATAGAAAGAAAAAAAATACTGTTACTATACACCCGTGGCGTACCCAGAATTTTTGAGCCAGGGGAAGTCAGTGTTTTTTAAAAAGTTGGGCTTAAACACATTGTTTTTCGATGTTTTAAATTTTATAATTTTTTTTTGAAAAATTTTATATTTTTTTTTTGATTTCTTAGAATGAAAAAAAATCTCTGCACAAAAAAGACCCCTCCCCCCTTAAATTCAGGCGTGAAAAATTTTCTGAAGGGGGGGGAGGGTACACCCCCCTCGGTACGCGCCTGCTATACACTTAATATAAACTATAAAGCAGGGCTTCTCAACTGAGCACGTTCCGTGCCAAATCGAATTTACCGTGCCCTTACCGTGCTAAAACCCGATAAATTAAATACAAGGATCAAACATTAATTAGGGCCCCCGGAAACAATTTAACTTCGCAAAAAGTGTTTTAATACTATTATATTTACATTAAATTAGACATTTGACAAATTCGTTTACATGCTTTGGTCTTTTCCTAAGTAAAGATATGGATAGGAGCTAAATTAGGTCATTCTTACAAAGAGATGAACAAATAAACTCATGATATCTAATATTTAGTGCCTCGAATAGAAAACAGAATACATATATAAAAGTTCCTTAGGACTCAAGTCATACAAAAACAGTAAGCAGACATACAAGCTAGACCACCTTAGTAAAATTACTTAAGCAGCTACATAAACGCATCCGCCACTGTTTTCTACTCCTACACTGCACTTATTTTTATACAAAATCATGCATCGAAAGCTTTCTAAAAGGACTTGGATTATAAATTTCGCATTTTCTTGAAACAAAAAGAGCTGCTTATTAAAAAATAAATACGAATTATACGCCATCGCTTACTCAATACTGTCTTTATATAGAGTTAATTTGGTGATATTTTTTATTCGGGCCTGATATTTTTGATACCCCTCTTTTTTTTGGCACTGTATAGATTTTTGGTAAAACCCCTGGTATAGTATATAGTAAGTGTGTAGTTAACTTAAAATATACGGTATACTGCAAAAACCTAAAATAACCTTGCTATTGTACTTTTAACGATTCTATAGAAATATGAAATCACAGTTGGGTGCTGACTATGGGGTGCAACAAGAATAGCTTTTCCCGAAAAGGGAAGTTATAACTTTTCATAATCCCGATATCTCAATGTTATTTGAGATTCTCAGGGATTAAAAACTTTAGCGCTAAAATATAGTGCAACTTTAAAAAAACATAAACATAGTACATAGAAGTCAAATTTGCAGCAATAACATGTTACATGGTTTTTGCGCATAAACGATATAAAGCAGTACTGTTTTATAGGAAAGTATTGGAAAGCGATATAAAGCAAGCATGAAGTGTACTTCTATAGTTAGACTGCAAATGTTAAACTTTTTTAAATACAGTAACCGTTATACTACAACAAAAAAATATAAATAAAAAAAGTATGCTTCTCATATTAAAATATATGTACTTTTTAAAGTCTAGTTTTTTCTCATAGAATAAATTACACCATGAAATGTATCATTTTTAATAATGCTGTAAGCTTAGTTTTAGTTTTTATATACAAGTGAAGTAACAAAATCCGCAGTCACAATTAATAAAAACTTTTATAAAAAATCTCTACTTTAATATATGTTTCTTAGACGTAATAAATGACTTTGCTTTTGAAAAATCTAAATAACTGTACTATGTTTAAAACATTATATTTACTAAAAAAATTGACTTTTCTTCGTTTAGTGTGGCTCTTAAGACAATATAACCAACCGAAATCATAATATTTAAGAACATCCAGGGGGAGCTTAAAAATAATGGCATTTTTCTTATAATGGCATATTTATTTGGCAATAATGAAGGGAGAGATTTACCAATTTTTTTCCATAATTGTTTCATAATTTTCCGATTAAAAAGTATTTGACAACAACAAAATTGATTTTTATCAGTGTATATGTTACGGGCAATTTATTAAATCAGGCATTTAATATACAGCCTAGGCATTTAATTAAATGCCAAAAACATTCGGCAAAGTATTTTTATTTCGGGATTTTATATAAATTGCCTAAATCTAGATAAAATGCCCACACAAAACAAAATGCCTAAGCAATTTCCCCTCAATATACAACTTTACTGAATAAAACCAGAATGACGTCATTAAATATTTATTAACAATATATATTGAATGCTACGTCA
>JAQFYM010007262.1:0-10610 GCA_034694785.1 Agrenia bidenticulata
CTAATTGTCCAATTGATTTTTTGGTACTAGTTTCATGTCATTTGGCTCTGATGGCCTAAAACCATCGCATTGTGAGTTCCGATCCACTTTCATAAATCCGGTCAGAGTTGATTTTTTGTTGGGATTTTCTTATTTGGCGTTAGGGATTCAGTGAGTGTGGTATGAGTAACAAGAGGGCCTCATCAACACCTCCTTACATCTTTTTTAAAATCAAACGTATCATTCTGCCAAAGGGCTACGTGGTTTATCAACACTTGACGCTCCCGTTTCAAATCAGACAGTTCGCATTTTTTTTACTGTTTTTTTCTCTCACAAAGGTAGAAAGGCTGAGAGATTGGTGCAAAATGTTTATAGGGAGTTAGTGCTATTGTAACTTTTAAAATGTTTTTAAAACATCATGTGATGTCATCAAGATTTGGATTTTAAGGAAATCCTTAAAATATACAAATCCCAGGATTTAATTGCTAATGCTCAAAACTTGTAATAGAGAGTTAGTGTAGAACTTTGTTTTTATAAATAATAAATTTAGGGCTTATCATATTTATGGTATTCACATGAAACAAAAATAAAATGTTATGTTTCCACTAACTCTCTATTATAAATCCAGACCAAGCTACTAGAATTCCCAAATTTCAAATCCATCTTCAAGAATGACCTAAAAAGCTCTTAATAGAGACTTTGTGCTAACCATACAAAACCATAGAAGATTTTATCTTGCAATCCAAAACATTCCATGACTTCCAAGCTCTGTGATTTTTCTCTCCATGAAACTATCGAATTTCCTTGAGAACGTAGAACCCAAAGCCAAAGCCAAGATCTACAAGTCCTTGTAATCCAACCAAGTGCATAAACTCTCTATTAGCACATTAGGAGTATTGATAATAAATAGGGAGAGTTATTAGAGTTGGTATTGTTTGGTGGGTCAGAGAAAGCCGGGTCTCCTCGTCTTGGTAAGTGTAACTGACTTTTCCTCCCCGAGTTTTTTAACTTTGTCGGGGAGGAGTGATAATAAAAGCTGGATGATGTCGGCCCGGCTTGTGTTTTGTGGCAGATTGGCTTCACTTTGTGCCACATCCAGCAACTCCTCTCACTCTCATCCCATATACACAACATCCATTCTACAACTGTTCACAAACTCATTTCTCTTCCCTTCTGGAGACAAGAGAGGGAAAAAATCCATGAAGTCAAATTGTGTTCATCTGGTCTTAACAACCCAAGAGAACAGCCGAGCGAGCCACAAACAATGTCCGCACCAAACAACTACAAACCAATAAAACTTGACCACAAAAAAAAAAAAAACCCCCACTGCCTTAGAGAGCTGGGAATGCTGGAGTGTACCTTTGGCCACAGACCACCATGCTTCCTTAACTCCGAATCACCGAAAATAAAATATAAATCAATCCATCCATCAAGACTATACACTCAAAACTTTCGGCATTCAAAACGTTTTGGATCAAATCGTTTTCCTCGTCTCTATTGGGCCGTTTTAGCTGCAGAGTCTGTGGACGGCAGGTTGACCCTTTTTATTTTGGCTTTTAATTAACTGACATTTGACATTTTTTGGAAATTATAAAGTAGAATAGGCGTCTACAGGACCATTCAAATGCCACTGCTGATTAGGACACCATTGAAGGTCAAGTTTCATTGAGTTATATGTCTACCCTACTTATAGTCTAGTCTAAATCGGTCCAGTAGTTATGTAACATGAGTGAAACAAACAAACAAACATTTTTGGACAAATCTAAAGTAGATTTGACGTCCACAGGCCCATTCATGGATCATTATTGATAGGGACATTATTGAAGTTCAAGGTTCTTAGTTAAATTTTTACCCTACTTAGTCTAGTCTAAATCGGTCAAATAGTTATTTGGATCATAAGTGAAAAAAATAAAACATTTTCAGACAATTATAGAGTAGATTCGACTTCAAGTAAATTCCCCAGATGGTACAAATCTCAGTAAGAAATATTCTAAAGTGAATTGAGGTGATGTGGCATAATTTTCCATGTCACCTGTACTCATTAATCAAGGATGGAATGCTGGTGACTTTTGAGTTCTGACTTTGTGACAGTCCGTCCGGGAATTATTGGAGGTAAAATATCCCGAGTTGGTAATAAAAGTTTGAGAATTTGTGCATAAACGTCAAATAAAAAAGCCGGGCTTTGTAAGCTGCTCCGATTTTTTGTTCTCCTTCTCATGAAAGTGTGAATTTCGGGTTTAGAGAATAAAGGAGGATTTAAAATCGAGAATAGAATCCGTATGTTTGCAGATTAGGAGAGAATAGGTTTGAAAGCAACTGTCCATAGATTAAGACCCAAGCGGGCTTCACATTCCGAATTCCTTGAGAGAGTTGGGCAAAAAAACCCGGAGAAAAATGAACCCGCTGTATTTCCTTACGGAAAAGGATGTTTGAGGAGGAGAGGGTAAAAACTAAGTGATGGTGAAGGCCAAGTCAGCCATGAGAGTCTTAAAATATTTTCAAGAGGGGGAACAAGGCTCCACTACTCCCTTGTAGACACAATCCACAAATGGCTTATTAGCATCAGACATGGAAATGGGACTGAGAGAAAGAGCTTTAATCTTAATTGAATGAGTCGGCTATTTATGGACAAAGTTCCGAGGAGGAAGGCGGAGGTGACACGCCCAACAGGTAACCTACACCGCCAAGTCCCTATCCAACTCCTGGACAACAACTCATGGACAAGGAGAGGATGTGATGGACACAGGCTGAAGTTTATATCTCTAGGTCAAGATGGAGTGGGGAACGTAATAGAGAGTTTTTGATATAGCGCCAATTATTTTCATGGACAAGGACATCATTGGATTGACGCAGGGTTAAGATTAGTTTATATCCATGGATCAAGATCGACTGGGGTACGTAATAGAGAGTTTGTGATGTAGCGCTAATTTTTTTCATCGGATTGACGCAGGGCTAAGATTAGTTTATATCTATGGATCAAGATGGACTGGGAGACGTAATAGAGAGTTTGTGAAACAGTGCGAATTCTGTTTAACGTCCTGAACAAGATTTGGCTAGAAAGCATTATTGTTGAACATTGGAGCCCAATCTGACATGTATTTCTGACGCGTCTCAACGATGCCCTCATGACTGGCTGCCCTGCATCGTCGGCTTGCAGCCACTTGCAGGCTAATAGTTCAATCATGAAATCTCCGAAAGTGTTAAACCGTCTGATTCCAATAAAGGAATCTTCAAGTCGACTCCTAAAAATCCTGCTGCAAAAAAGCACAGCTTCACAACCTCTCTAACCCCAAACACAAGAGTTTGTTTGCACAAAGCTTGGGTTAAGATTTGTTGGATATTTATTACAAGGGCTTTGATACGTTGCTCGAGGGTTTCTTTGCCGAGACCACATCCTCCTTAAAATTAAAATCTCCTCTCTCTTTATTATCTAGGAGTCAAATAGTTCAACAAGGATCAAAGAAATGCTAATAAAACTTTGCTTACATTTCCCCCCTGTTCAATACAAGGGGCAAAAGGTTCCACCTGGCCTCGGACTTTACCCGGCCAATCAATCCCAAGGGCTGAGGAAATTCTTGGGAATTAATCTGGGGGAGTTGAGAAGCTGTTGTGGGGAGGACTCATCTCCTATGAAGGGGAACGGGCATTTCCCCTCATACAAAGATCCTTCAAATATCCTTCCGTCCCTATTTAGCCAATTTCTCTGTTTTCTAGTCCGGAGCTCTCCCGAGGGGCTACCCGCTCGTTCATCAACCCAATGTCTTGATAAAATAAAAAAACGGGGAGTTAAATCTTTGTACCAGCATTTAGCTTTATTTTGTATCCTTGTAATTGAATATTTTTGTCTTAGTAGTCAAAGGTAGAGAGAATCAATCAAATCTATTGCTTCAAACTTCTCCCCTCATTAAATGGCCGGGTAAGTGAGAAGTATATAAAGTAATAAAAAAGGAATTAGCTCTCCGGACAACTTTTCTCTAGTGCCCGGGTAGCGTTGTTGTACAGGAAGCGGGGATGATAAATAAAGGGGAAGATTTACAAGAGACTTATTCCCTAAATTAAATGCCACAACTCCCTAGGCTCAAAATAGTTGGGAACTCTTGAGACGTGTTCCATTGGATTTCATATATTTTATTTACAAACTTAGTGAGCAGAGGAATCGTCTTGGAAGCTATTTAATCGCTTAGTGGACAAAATTTGAGGGGGGTTTCCGTTTAATTTAAAAAGCAGAGAGAACAGGATTTTCAATAACCGTTCCAAGGGCCATATCGATAATCATCTTTGTACTCGTAGTATGTAACAGAGTGTTTCAGGTCATTGCCCGTAAACTTTGACCCTTCTGCCATTTTTGCAGCCGTTCCTTGGCGAGAAGGTCACTGGCCATGTTTAGGCAAAGGTCATTCGTCTCTGGGCACTTTAATGCCCAGGTCAGGGTGTATTTGAATGGGATTGAGTAGGCTGACCGCCGGCTGACGTACTCAACTCAGGATTATCGATATGGCCAATGGCCATGAACTGTTCAGGTTTTGAAAGTTGTCTGCCTGTAGCTCGAGGGGTTAATTTTTGGGTCAAGTGGTTTTGGATTTCCGTCCTGAATTGATTGTGGAAATATGGTTGAGAGTGATTTCGAGACTTAGAGTGGAGGAATAGATTCCCAATTCCCTTTCGTAATTAGCAAGGAAAGCCAAACATCTCTGGCCAGAACTACTTCCGACCGAGGGACTCAAGGTTTGAGGTAAATTTACACATCGAAGATGCCTTCAACTAATTTGCTCATGCTCATTTCTGAGGAAACGTTACTAAGGCTGGAAGCTGCTCCATAACCCGACTGACAAGGGGAACATTGGATATTGGATTGGTCATAAATGTCGCAGACGTAAATGTCCTCGTCCCGGAAAATTTCAAGGCGTAATGGAACTGTAAATTTTATCCAGGACGGATCATCAAAAATTATCATCGTAAACGTAAACGACAGAATGGAGCACGGTAAAATGACGTTACTGAAATCAATTTTTCTTAATACAATCAGAATGTGTAATTGGGACTATTTCCAACTTTTGTACTTGCTAAAGTAAATCACTGGCCCGAATCAGGCCAAAATAACGTAACCTTTTAGGCTTGAGCTAAGCAGCCAGATAATTATTTTTTTATTTTTTACCGGTTTGGACGTTAAATTTCAAATTTATTCCTAGTATAAAACTTAAAAGGTCAGGCCATATCAGCTATTCAAGTTTGAAATTGGCCTGGTAGTTTAAAAGGAATATTAATCGGACGGACTGACTTTTTTTATGCAAATTACGTGAATTAATTTAACTATTTAAAAAATTATATTTATAAACACACAGAGAAAGCTTTTTTTTATCTTTGCTAATTTGAGTCTCATAAAAAAGCCTCCATTCTACGTTTTACAATCAATTCCACCTGAAGTACTCAACCAGTGTCTCTTACAAACTCACAAACACCAATCATAATCATCTCTACCCATTCCTATCTTGACAAACCCAAGGCCAAAATCACAGTCACACAACCTGACATTCACCCAGTCAATCAGACCGACACACAAGTGCCTAAAAATTAACCAAAACCACAATCCCAAAATCCCAACCCAATGATCTCCGATCTCCCAAAAACCCAACAGCTCTAACATCCAAATCCGACGTTCCTCTCCGATTTTTTTCAAAACTCCTGAAATCTGTCTCTCCTTAACTCTTAAAATAAATGAAGACTGATATCTGTTAACCCTCATCCTCACCTCCAACCTCCACCTCTACAAATCCTCACACATGTTCGACAACTTGATGGATGGCTCTAGAATCTCTCTCCACTTAATTGTACCAGAGTGACAAGGCCAGCAAAGGAGCTATTAATAAGAGCTAATAGAGAGATCTCTGATGAGTGAAAAGTCCCCCCTCTCTCCGAACAAGAGATGAGAGATTAGATGTCAAAGGTCATCCGTCTCTCCATTTTTTTTAACCGTACGTACGTCCGTACGGCTCCAGAGATCTCACAAACTCACAAGTCACGTCTCCATAGCCGAAAAGCTAATAAGACGGCCCCTTTGAACGAGAAATCAGGGAATATTATTCTCAATTCAATGGAATTACAACTCTACGTGTTTCAGAGAGGGGATATAAAAATCCAATCTACGCCCCGGCCGGAACGGGACTTTTGAAGGACCAACTGCTTTTTTTTAACACCTTGTCCCCTTGTGTTTGAGAGGATGGAGTGGAAAAGGGTGAAGGGAGACAAGGGTGACGGGAATGACCTCTTCTCCAAATTCTCCTCTCTATGATGGCAATTACGTCCATCGAGAGAGACATGAGTTTTAGTGTCACCCTCTTAGGCCTAATAGCCTGTCCTAATGAAATGAGGGATTTGAGAGCCCCTAAGTCCTTTGACCAACTCTGGAATTAAATCCACGTACAGAGTTAAGACACTCTCACAGAATTAGCACATCAAATACTCTCTAAACACCCACGGGTTTCTCTGGGCTTCAAAGGGGTGTGGTTCACACTACCCGGGTATCTCCCACAAACAAGAGCAAGGGTAAAAAAAGTCCTTCAAGTCAGTGAGCGACGGGTATAGATCCTTTTCAAAGAGCGAGGGGTCACTCTGGGTATGAAAGAGGTGTGGTTGACCCTACCCGGGCATTTCATGTATCCCACAAACGGGAGAGGACCAAGAGAGCGTCAGTGTCTGGTATGAATTTTCTTTTAAGAGCTAGGGGTCACTCTGCGTATGAAAGGGGGTGTGGTTGACCCTACCCGGGCATTTATGTATCCCACAAACGGGAGCGAGGGTAAAAAAAGTCCCGTCGGTGAGTCAGTATTGGGTGGAAACCTGTCTAAAGAGCTCGGGGTCACTCTGGGTACGAAAGAGGTGTGGTTGACCTATCCGGGCAGTGCACACATCCCACACTCTGTAAAGAGAGAAGAAGGGAGGGTAAAAAAGGTCGGGTGAAAACCCTGTCTAAAGTGCTAAGATTTACTTTGGGCATGAAAGGGGTGTGGGGGTGTGGTTGACCCTAGCCGGGCATGTCACATCTCCCTCTCACAGTAGGGTAAGAGAGAGTTGGAGCGAAAGAGTCTAAAAGTCCCGTGGAGTCAGTCGTCAGTGTCGGATAGGGTGTCGGAGTTGTAAGTCGATGTGTAGATTCCGAAGCGCAGTCTCTGGTCTCCGTCTCTCTCTCTTCTTCTTGGATCTCGAAATCCCCACCGCTTTCGTCTCAATAACATTGGTGAAGTGTATCAAGTCGGAGGTTGAATTGGACTCCTCCACATGGACACCTCCTCCCCAAGGAATCCCGTGTCACACCGGAGTGAAGTGTCCATCTAAAGTGACATGTGACTATAATTGACCCCGTTGGACAGTGATTTATCTAAGTGGAGGATCCGTGTGTAGTTCGTGTGTGTGGTTTGACCTTGTCTCCACAGGTGAGAGTTAATTACCTTAATTGTTCCTCTCGATATAAAGTCAAAGGTGGTTGTAATTAGAGGTTCCTTCCAAGGAGCTTTCCCTAATGAATTAGCCCCTCTCGCCAGAGAATTGTGAGAGGGGATTGAGAGGTTCTCGGGGAGTCAGGGAAGCGTGGCAAAGTGGAGCGGGCATCCATCCGAGAATTCGGGCACAAAGTCACTTACTTGTTGATCCTCTTGTTATATCGCCCGCCCCTTCCTATCTCTTCTCCCCCGTCTCTCTCTCTTGTGTAAACCTCTCCTTAAGCCCGACATGCACTCAAATTTAACTCTACAACCAACAAATAACTTCATTCTACCTTCCTCAAGCACGGGAAAATATTTAGCTCCTTTATTCAAGTCCCTTTTTAAATATCCCCTCTGTATTTCTATATCTTCATCTTTCAGATTATTAAATAATCGGGTTGGACCTGAATTCATTGATAGAAATTTATAGGGTAGGAATTAGCTCCTAAGCATCACGAGGAGCTAAATTCTGTCGTGATGTTCGAAACACATTTCTTAGTCTCTCAGGTTCCCAAGAATCTGAATCAAGTCATACGCTATTAGGGAGGTTGAGATACAGTGATTTATTACTATACTATAGTTGAGAGCCAGTCCCGATCAGAAGCCAGAAATCACAGTATCACAACTTCCCTAATAGAGGGGAGAAATCGTTGCTGTATTTCTGGTTTGTGATATTGTGACAGCACCAATTTTGATGGCATTACTACAGTTAGGATCAGTAGCCAAAAATCCCCGTGTCTCAACCTCCCTATTAAGATTAACGCCCAAGAAGATTGTAACAATCTGAAAGTGGTTTCAAACCTAGGACCCAACCCTGTTGACTTTCACCTTAAGGAATAAATAGAAATCAGCTTTTCCCAGTTCTCAGTGTTTTTATTGAAAGAGATTGAGATGAAGTCTATAGTTTTTTGTCCCCCTCTTCCACTTTCTTTTTCCCCCTCTTCCTCAAGTCGAGGAAGATTTTGCCGAAAAGGATTGTAAAGGATCCGTAGACAAATCCGCCGAGCTTAATACTAAACGGATGTCGGTAGCACGGAACTTGGAACTCTAGACATTAGAATATTTTAATTACTTGACATTTCTTCACATTTATCCCTAAAAATAAATTCATAAAAAATTGCGTTAATCGTTAAAAGAAATACGGATCAAAAGTGCAGTCAAAAGGTTGACAAAGAGTCCAGCGAGCATTTGGGATAATTGACAGACCGTGATTCCTCTCGTAACTTGTCCAGAGATTTTTATGTCTAGAGACTAGAGGGGGACTTTAGGGTCAAATTGTATCTTTTTTAACTTAAAAATATTTATAAAAAGGGTCTTACTCGGAGAGCAAAGTAAGGGTACATCATGCTGGAATATTAGGGATTGTTAATCATTGTTAAGATCATTTTTGACTGATTGATAATAATTGATTGATTGATTGATATTTAATTCAAGTACCTGTGAACTCCATAGTTCATCACGATATACCACCGACCAATAGGCTCGATGTAAGGGGCAGAAAGCCAAGCCATAATCATCGTCACCAAGTGGTGGTACCTTTTAATTACGCATAAAAAATAACTAAGGACTTCTCAAATAAAATCTTCAACTCTGAAAATATCTCACCACTGAATGAATTGAAGGGGTCGCTTCCTGAGTACAATAAACACCGTGTCACCTTCAAACAATTAACAGCTTTATATTATCTCCCCCCAGGGGGGAAGGGCTTGAGAAACCACATTAAATTTAAATTGAGTACGTCATACGATACTCACCCAGCTCCACATATTTTGAGAGGATGAATAGCAAAGACCAAAACCCGAGCGGGTAGTTCCCCCCAGCCCTAGTAAAAAAATCCATCAAAGGGATGCTCAACAACCCGGGTAATGTGCGACCACTCACATCGGGGTGTATTGAGACAGGTGAGCTATTACCTGAAGCACAGGCCTTTATAAAGACCATCCTCCGCCCACAGGATTGCAAAGAACTCCGGGGCAGTGCGGATAAAGCCCAGTATGGAAAATAGACCCAGCCCCGCATTCCAAAGGGCGAGGGGGACTTTGAGACTCAAGGCTTGTCTTGTTCTCATCACCCTCTCCAGTCCGAAGATGAGGATGAGGTAGCCCATGCCGACGATGAAGGGCACTTCCCAGTGACAACTTCCATAGCCAGCCCAGCCCTTCCAGTCGAATATTTCAAAGGCAAAGGCTGGGAACTTGGGGGGATCGTCCGTGTGGATCTGCGAGTAGTCCAGACTGCAATCCCCAATCTCAGAAAGGTTTAATTGCCTCGTCTCCCATGGCACATCTATCTCCAGCTTCATAAGGATTTGAAAATTGTTAGGTTTCCTTCTTCTAGGGGTCAGAAGGTCAGGTCAGGGTCACTCTGGACTGGAATTTCTCAAACGAGAGGGACTTGAGAAATTCTCTTGATCTCGTAATGGAGTGATTTTTAATAATCCAAGGGTTTGTAGCACAGAGCTTGAGGATTTAAGGATTAGAAAATGATAAGAATTTCTGAGGTCAGTTGGGTCAGAAGGTCAGGTCAGGGAAACTGCACTTGACTTTCTCTAAGGGAATGACGAGAGGGACTTGAGAGAGGCTCTTGATGTAGTAACGGGTGGGTTTTTAAAAATCCAAGGGTTCGTAGTATAAAGCTTGAGAATTTAATGATTCGAAAATGGTTTAGTTTACTATTTCTGGTGAGGGGTCAGGAGGTCAGGTCAATGTAGCTCTGGAGAGGACTTTCTTAAAGGGAATGAGGAGAGAGACTTGGGAGAGTCTCTTGATCTGGTACTGAGGTGATTTATAATAATCCAAGGGCTTTGGGGCTTCGTGGTTTAGAGCTTGAAGATTTATTGGGTAAAAAAGTTAATTGTTGGCAACAATGGTTGAGAGAGTGTGAGTGATTGTTACTCAGGCCTGTCACATTTGATTATCTTCAAAAATATTTAATCTCTGTGCTTTGAAGTGATTGTATTTTTATTTTCTTGGGGATTGAGATTTGCGTGATTTTATGTTTTGGCCATCGGTTGGATTAATATTCATTTTTTGTCTTTGGAAACGGTTGAGAATTTTCTGTAGATTTTTGTTGTTGGTGGCAGGGTTGGTAGGTGAAATTTCATAGTGAAAATTGAACGCTGAAAAATAAGGAAATTTCATGAAATTTCAGCAA
>JAQFYM010007263.1:0-10609 GCA_034694785.1 Agrenia bidenticulata
TCATTTGCTGTTTAAACGATTTTCTTTGTTCACAAGGGCTAAGAAATTCTTATTAAGCGCTTATTAAGAACTTATTAAGTAAAAATCTTAATAAGCCCAGCCCTAATTGAAACCCTAAAACTTTTACTATGTAAGAAATTTATATAAAAGTCACTGTAAAGAAAAAACCTGTTATTAACACAAGCTGTTTTGCTATACAATGTTGAATTTTTTAGTATAATCAAATATGTATAATATCTGGTATCTAAAAAATTATTTTTTAGAAGATTTAATTTTTGTTAGTTTTTACGCTCAGTAAAAAAAACACATTTTAACCTATTTTTTCTTCGTATTTTGTAAAAATTCGTAGAGACTTACGCCTTTTAATCAACAAGTTTAAGATCAACTCATCGTCTTGTCATGAACTATAAATAAAATTTTTAAAGACCTATATTTGTACGAAAAAACTTACTATTTAAAAATCTAAGCATTGGATAAGTGGGTATTGCATGGGACATTGACTCTAACGCGGAGGAAATAACATAAAGAAAAGTACTTATTTATTTAGATTTGCTTCTCTTGTATAGTTTCACAATATAATTGCTGGAAAAACTTATATACATCCGGAACACTATTAATCAGGCAATTAATTTTTATTTGCCTTAATCGTGTCTATAATTCATAAATTTCTCAGATTATAGATATCGTTAAATATGATGTTAAAAGCCTTTAAAACGCGGTTCGAATGGCGCAAAAAAGCATTTCTGAATGTCTCATTGAAATCTGCCCCAGTTATCTTATATTGGCTTCTAAAGTGCCATTTACACGCTGTTTTAGGGATAGTTCTATCATTGAGTGTTTCTCTAGGCGTTCGTGACAGCACATTCTGATGCTATAGCATCAACACTAAGTTATTATACAAAATTTTTGCATGCCAAGAATCTGTCAATCTTTCTAAAAAGAAAAAGTAGAACTGAATCTGTAGAATATTTAAATGTCTAGGGTAATAAAAAAGTTTACGGTTTTATTAAACTATTTTGTAGCGGGTATAACACGAAAACAATAGTATTTTGTTCGCATAATAAGTTATATATGTTGACATGGTTTTTCTGTCGATTATAGCAAAAACAATTTTTATATTTACGAAACGTTAATATATGAGTATTTTTAAAGGTGATTGATATTTTATTGTATTAAATTGTACGTTCGTGTAGAAAAAAATTATATTCTGCACTATTGTATATTTTTTTCACAAATATTTTAAGGCAAATATCTTTATGTATAGCTCAGTATAAAGAAATTTAAAATTATATAATGCATCCGCAAAAAGAAAAAATAAAAAGTTTCGTTTACAGAAAAAGTATATAGAAAATTTGTAACTCAGTGTGACAGCCCTTTAGGGCAAAAATATTAAGAAGAAATCAAACTTTTTGCATTTAGTCAAAGCCTCGTAGTTATATACTATTCTCAAAAAAAGTCTATAAAATAAGTTATACATTTTTGTTTAGAACTAAAAAATAATACTTTAGCATAAAGATACATTTGCAGCATAAACTATTTTGCAATAGAAAAAAAAACAATATACCTTTACAATATTTAACAAAACACATCTCCAACCGTTTCATTTGCAAAAATTGCCTAAATTTATTTATTAGTTAGACGTATATTGCTTGAAAAACAATAATATAATAACATATAATTAATCTTTTGACAATCATCTAGTTTTCATAACTTTGCTGGCAAATTCACGTTTTTATAACAGTTTCAATATGTATAACCACAACATTTGTAAAATACATACGATATGTAAGTGTTGAAAATGTTTTATTATTACCAAATGTTTTTTACGTATTTAGTCCAAGATTTATTATAAAAGCTACGATTTGCTATCTTCTACAAAATGAGAAAGTTATATAAACCCTTTAGAATGTAACTTGCAAGCATATTGTCTTATTATAATGCAAAACGTATACATGGTATTTAGCAATATTATATATTGCTTGTTTACTGTACAGACACATTTTTCTGCACTCATAATAATAACCTATACTAATTTATGTAGTTATAGCTGCAAAGTAAGTCTTTTTACAAGATTTAATACTCTGGAGCGTATGTTTTGGTATATAAACAATACAAAAAAAACACGTTTTTTTACTAAGTATTATTAAAAAAAAAATTGGCAAACCCGATTGCATTAAACCTGACCTGACCTGCCCAACCCGCCCAACCCGCCTGATCCGTTCTACTTGACCCTACCCGACCCGACCCAACCCGACCCGACCCGACCCAACCCGACCCGTTTCTGTCCCCGTCCCCGACCCGACCCAACCTGACGCGAACCAAACCTAGATTTACAAGAAAACTAGGCCGGGTGCACCAAAGATTGTAATCCTTGACCAGGAGTTCTTAACTAAATTTCTAAATGTACTAACAAAAGGGGTTTATAAAATAATTGTGGTAAGAAATATATAATTAATAGGGCCCCAAAAATTGGTAGCAAATATGGGTAGCAAATACAAGCGCTTCAAAAAAATAAAAAATGCTAATAAATATTTTTTAGCAATTAAATTTTAAAATTGGAATCTTAAAATTCGTTTAAAAGCATTGGTTGGTAGCAAATATAAAAATATCTATATTAAGAGTTACTAGTAAATCCTAAAAGAATACAAAACTTATATAATTAATGTATAAAACACTGTTATATACTTGATGGCGTCAATATTTTATTTTTTCAACGTTTTTTGTTACACTTTCGAGTAAAGTGCATTTCTTCCCTACCCAAGTTGCATCAAGGTCGTGGTAGATTTTGTAAATATAATTGACGACTAAAATACAACCACTATAACAAGAAAAGAAATCTTAAATACGCATAATCATTAATTTTTGCTCAAAAAGCTATATAATCAAATACTTTGTGATTTACTTCCCTGCCATAGCATTTATTTATATTTGCTACCAATGTTTTGGGCTTTAATAATTAACTGTAGTATGTAGTCAGTTTTATCTTTACGAAATTATATATAAAATAGTTTAATGCGATGAGTTAGGTTTATATTCCATTTTTTCACCTCAAAATCAGTTTGTATTTTTGAACGAACTAATCTCAAAGCGCCGTTTAGAAATATAATTACGTTTTCAACTTTGTTAAAAACAGTGTTCATTTATATTTTTCTATCCTGTGATAATGTATATATTACTTTTATTACCGGCATCCTTTGATTTATTATACATTTATGTTGGCTCAATAGGCGCACAACAAACAAGCACATGCACAATTGTGCACAGTTATAATAAAATGTCCTAGTCAATATTTCTTAAGAAGCTAAAAAAATAAAAAGATTACACGTACCTTTGGGAGATAGTTTACACATTGTTATAAACCGATCAATTTTTGATGCAAAAATTACACTACTGGCTTTTTTTTTACGGGGTCATTTTTGCGTAGTTTTAAAGCAAAAAATTTTACAAACAAAAAAAAAAATTTAAAAACATAAAATTTTTTTGTGCAAAATGCACTTTTTTTCTTAAATGCGTATGTTTGTTGGTTTTATAGCATAAAAAAGTGTTTTGTCTGTTTTATTAATATTATTGATGTTCCGCCACTGGCTATGACAGTGTCAAGTGAATGCAAAGGGATATGGTACTAAATATGACTTATTTGGTTTTTCGAGCGCTAATTCTCTCTATTAATAAGGGGTAGATAAATATGTGTGATGTGCAGGTGTTCCCGGTTTAAATATGAAATAGTTTCAAACAGCGCACCACAAAATATTGTTAAATCATAAATGAAAAGTGTTTTTTTTTGTTGGTTGTAGAGGGTTGCTTTTTATAATACGCTTTTTTATACCGATACTACAATAATACACAATAAAAGTGACAAATATGTAGTATATAAAAAACTTGCATCTGTAATCTATTTATATTGCGATATACTTTTTAGTAAAGCCATGTCAGTTTTTCAACATGCTAATAAGACTGTTTAAAAATACAAAACACAACGTAATCAAAAGTTTAGCACTTATTTTATAATCTTGGAGTTACTTTATGTAATTATGTAATAATGTATTTGTTTCATTTGGATGTATTTTGAGCCCGTTTTTTATATTGTAAAATATAATACGCAACAACTACAGAAAACAAAAAAAACATAAAGAAATGTGTGTCTTAAATACTCTGCACAGTTGCAACCATTTACGACATATTTGCATAGGCAGTCGACGTAAGCAATCAAACTTAACTATTAAGAAACAATCTTCGACAAGGGTGTAACTAGTTTCGACGCATTGCAATTGACCTGTCGTTGTTGCAACCGAACTCGTCAGTATTGTACTAAAAGTTGACCATATGCATTCAACCTCGACAAGATTGCAACTAATCTGCATAATTTCATTTTTTTGGCATTGTATTTAATATTAATTATTTTTTTACGCCAAAATATTAACTATATAAAAATAAACAAATTTGTAGAGTTTGTTGGAAATATTTTCAGACAAAAAGATTCTTTATTAATTATCAGTTGTTTTATACTTTTTATAATTAGTATCGGATTCTCTTAATTTAAATTATAATAGAATATATCTGATCAAAATTGATTTAAGATGCATCACAAATAATAAATCACTATCTTTTCTGTAAAAATTTAAGTTTATCACTAAATCAAACTGCTCATTTGCCTTAGGTTGCTGTTTCTGTTTCCGCTTTCTTATTATTCTTTTTGCACACTGACTTATTTATATATCACTTTTAAGCAGTGATTCGTCATGGATAAAATTTTTCCCTGATATTTCACGGAGTATTGCAATTTGCGTTTTTTTATAATTTCCTGGGCATGCACATTATATTTTGTACTAAGCTAACTGTTTTTTTTTTTATTTTATAAAATACTCTTTCTCCTCTGCTTTATACGATTTTTTATTAACTGGTATAAAACTTCTTGGTTTAAGCAGTTTATTTTTTCTATGATGTTTGCATTTAAGTCTCCAACTAGAAGGTAACTGTTTACCAGCGTATCAGCATATCCTTTATATATATTCTGGTCATTAATATAAACATATTTTATATTTTTATTGATGAATTTTTCTTTGTTTTCTTTTTTAATCATTTGAATAATAGTTTGGTTGCACCTTTCAACTCTTCCGTTCCTTACATGGTTATATATGCTTGTATAATGATTTTCCAGAAAACATTCCTCAAAGTCTTTTTGCAAGTTCTTCTCCTGAAATTATTTAGCATTAGTCATAATTAATATTTTTGGATCCTCTAAAATATCGAGGCAATGCTTTTATTCTTTCGTATCATTTTATAAACATTGTTATATAAAACAATGGCAATCCCGAAACATAAATAATAAACTATCCCTGTTAAAACATAATTTTTATCGACCCCTTTCGTACCCACAAAATCTATCGCAAATTTTTTAAGTACTGAATTTGAGTCCACATTTTCACCTGTCACTTTACGTGCCATCGAGTCATGCTTAGGATCGGGCCATTTTGCCTTACTAATTTTGCAGCCTATAAATTTCGATCCAGTAAATATTTTTCTTTAAGTCAACTCGTCAAACGTTCTATACACCAAGTCCTTTATTTCTATGAATTTTTGTTAGTTTTCACGTCGTACAAACACAGAGGGTATTTCTTCAATAGAGCCATCTTCATATTTTTTGTTCTTTTTACTTTTATAAAAAACTTGTTTTTTTATGACAATGTTGGCATGCGGTGTATATTTTAGCGCAAAAGTCTTTACGTAGATAAGGGTTGTAGATTTTTCCATATTATTGCTTTAATAAAGATTTTTTTCATTTATACACATTCTGCATAGTGCAACCGCATTTGTAATTTCTTTACCACTTTTGTACTTGATTTCAAAATTATTTTTGATACTCTATTAACCCACCGCAATACTCTTTTATTTGAAAACTTTTTTAATCTTAGAAATTATGGGAACGATATGTTGCATAAACATTAAAATGCCTTCCTTTAAAGTAGTTACTAAACAGTGTTATCAGAATACCACGTACCCTGTTGCTTCTGTATCTATTTTGTGTTTTCTTTTTGTTTTAGACGTCTAGACCTAAATTTATTGGTGTCCAATCATCATTTTAGCATTAAGTATAAACTATTCCTATACCCGTTTCACTAGCATTCTTATACAGTGTACGATTTCTGAAAAATTATAAAAGGTAAGAACCCCATACTTTGATCTCATCTATTAGTTGAAAAAAAGCTGTTTCCTAATTAGTCTCGTAATAAATTTTGCATCTTCTTTAAGTAGTGAATATGGTATGGAAGCTAGTTTTGCACATATTAAAATATATTTACGCATGTAATTAATATGACCAGTAATCGTTGTACCGATTTTTTTTAAATCGAATAAAAAACTTATTTTATATATTTTTTCGCACAACATATACACGCATTCTTTACATTTTTTGTTGCCCAAGAAATCTTTTATTTTGCATTTTTACACATATTTAAAATCATTTACTTTTTTATTATGCTTTTCTAAAAGAATACATACCTCTTACGGGTTTTTTGCAAGGTGTTATAATACCATCGTAATAAATAATGTCGTCATACTACACCTCGCATCCATTTTATATTTTTGTTATAAAATGCTTACTATGGTTTTTTAAAACCAAGATAGGGAATTCTATAATCCTTGTGTGCGTTTAAAAATTTGGTCTAATTGTGATACATACGTAATAAAGTTGTATATTGGGACTCTATACAAACTACAACACAAATAGCCATCTCGTAAATATAATTCACTAGGTCTGGTCTTGTCCTTCATTTTTTTTATCAATTCGAGGAATTTTGCTGTTATCACATTATGTAATATTGTTTACATTCCATAATTAACTGTAGTTCAAACATCATTTTCTCCTTTAGTTACAACATTAAGTGGACTATTCAACTCTGCTTCTGATTCCGTAATATAATTATTTCTAAAGTATTCAATTATTTTTTTTACATGCATTTGCAAGTTCCTAGGAAAATCGGCGATAAGCTGCATTTACATTATTTTTGTTTTAGTTGTAAGCGGCCATATACATTTATATATCAACGTTGTTGGTTTACTCGCAAAAATTCTATTTTAACACGAAAATTTGATTTTAGAGCGTAATAATAAATATTATTATGTATTATTTGCAAAAAACTTGTCCTAATGTTATCAAACTTTCTTCGCTGGTGCTTGTAACCGCAAATTCACGCAAATATTAGGCGCATTCAAAATGAATTTTACACTTACTATGCCGTCTGATCTCCAAGGATGGTCTTTTATAATCTATACTCCTCATATAATTTGTTCTTTATTTTACACCCAATTTACAAGACCAATTTAAATTCGATTACGTTGACAGCTCCTTCACAATCAAAGTAAACTCCATATTCTCATGTATTTGTTTTCTATTTTTCCATTAGCTTGTCTCTGTGGTTTTTGTTTTAAATAAGTTAAAGCTTTTTTTTTGCAACAACCGATTTTTTACACTTATATGTCATATGCCCTAAACCTTACCAATTGTAACATTTGTGCGGCATGAGTTGTTATGAAACAGAAGTTTAACAGGTATGTTAATGATTTCTTGTTATTAAAATAAGCTGATTTATTTACTGCCCGTTTTAACACATCTACACCACAAATATCGAGATATTTAATTTTATATTTTTATTCTTGGTTTTAGACCATCCTAAATAATAGTTAGCAAAATTATACTATTAAAGTTTGGGCGTTTGCATTTCACTTTCATGATTTAAATATACACTCCACTTTGTCGACTCACCTTGTTTTTGTTGCATCAAATTCTCAAAGCTTATTTTTGGAGAAAATTTTTCTTCTAGGTTATTCTTAAATTGACTCCATGTTTTAAATTTAGAATTTAAATGAAAAAAAAATAAAACATACGTACGTATTGTTTTCTACCCATGTTATTTCGGGGTAAATTTTACCTAAGGTCTAAGGTAAAAAAAATATCATGGGTAAAGTTTAATACAATCTATATTTCAAGAAAAAAATATAACCATGGGTAAATAATTTACCCGATGCAGTAACAAGCAAAATTTGTACCCATGGGTAGGGTTTGCCTTAAGGTAAAACTCTTACACTTTTTTAAATTTATTTTTACCCATGGGACAAATTAAAACCATGGCTAAAGTTTTAACCATGAAAAGTTAACGTTTTTATGCAAAATTGCTTAATGATTTTACCTGTGTGGGCGTTTGTAAACGGATCCTATGTCATCTCAATTTTGTAATGTTTTGCTCATTTTTCTTTTGTTAAGATAATATCATTTTCTTCAATGTAATCCTCGACCCTCGAAGTTGCACTGATAGTATTTGGTTGCACCCTCAAGGGCCTTTGTAAATAATACGCTGCCATTGTTCAGTTTTAATCGCCGATTTTTCTCATCAATAAACATCATCTTGTTAGATTAACATTTCGGCTTCCCTCGGTTCCTTTCTATTCACCAAGTGTTATATTCTCACTTCCTACAGGCTAGCGTTGGGACCAATGTTGGAAGTATCGTCAGACAAAAAGATACTTTATTAATTTTAACTTGTTTTATACTTTTTATAATCAGTAATTGATTCTTATACTTTAAATTATGCTTAAATATATTTGATCCAAAATCAGAAAAGATGCATTACGTAAAATTCATATACTTTATTATTTTTTTTTTTATTTTTGCTTTAAAAAAATGATATAATTTATACATTTCTCTATTTTACTTGTTTTGCCGTTGGGCTATCACTATAAAGATATAAATTCAGTATAACAACCATTTTAATTTAATTACAGCAAAAAAAAAACTTTGGCTGCTTCTAACTGTATGCATTTCAATATAGTTTAATATTTCAGCCTAACTAAACAAGAAATATTTAATTTTTAATACAATACGAAAAGAATGCAAATTGTAGAGATTGGGTGCAATCTTGTCATGGTTGCAGCCTAGGATCGACTTTGTATAAAAAACTGCCGGGATCAGTTTCAACATCGACGAGTGCGTTTGCGTAACGTCGAAGTTGTTTGCAACATAGACGAAGTCGAACGCACTACATCGAAATTGGCATCAACCTTGCGAGCATCTTTGCAAACAGTTAAAATCGATTGATTTACATCGATTAACATGCAAACCAGTGGCGTAGCCAGATTTTTTCCTGACAAGGGCTAGTCAGTGTTTTTTTATACAAAATATGGCATAAAAACACGATATAAATCGGCAAAAATCTAAAGCTTTTTCAAAAATTTTTAGTCTAACATTTTTTAATTAAAGATTTTTTGTCAAAAAATTACTGCGCAAACCCCCCCCCCCCTTTTAAATTCAGGATATGCCTTTCCTAATATGGGGGCACGTGCGCCTCCCTGTTTTTCCATCGCTACGCCGCCGATGTAAACATGTCGTAAATGATTACAACTCCGTCGAGTATGATAGCGGAAGCCAATAAGTCGTTTCTAAAAAAACGCTGGTAGCAAAAAATTGAAAGTCAATAAATTGTAGCCCACGGCCCTTTTTTAGTCATGACGCCCCTGATTATGGATATATCTCGTAAATTTTTATCGACCTACTATAAATATAATCATCCCCAAAGTCAAAACAACCATTATTCATGCATAAAAGTATGGATTGAGATAACTTATTTCAAGCTTTTATAAACTTGTTCTTTTTGTTCATGATAAACTAAAATGCTTATATATAGTGAAAAAAATAAATTAAAAAAAAATAAATTAAAAAAAAAGGATGCGCGAGTAAATTATAATTAGATAATTAACTAAAATATAGTCTAAAATATGCGGTAAACTGCTCTTTACATGATAAATACTAATAGAAATACATAATCTAGAAACAAAAAGAATATAAAAAATAGATTTATATTTATCAAAATGAAGTAATGATACTGGGGTATGCAATACCCGGACCCACGGCTACCTACCGTGTTAGCAACGACTAGCAACATTGTACATCTGGGGTTTGCCCTCGGGGTACCCGGGTGCAGTAAAGACTGTTACAAAGAGAGTTTTGTAGCTTAAAAAAACTTAAAATTTATATTGTAATATAATTATTGTTTTTTGTTTATTTAACGCATACATATTAATATGTGTATGTATATTGATTACATGTTTTACGGCGAAAATCACAGAATTATAAAAAACATATAATGAATGTGACCACAATGTCTAACAAATTTTAATAGCTTTTGTTACAACTAAAATAAAATGTTTGAAAAGAAAGTAACTGACTTTGACACGTAGATATATTATTGTGTGCAGAAACTTTATAAGTAGGAATAAAGAACAATACTAATATACTAATTAACAAAAAAAATGAAAGTAAATCACGTGAATACGTAAAAAAATAAATGTCTGTCAAATTTGCCTGACAATAGATTATAGGTAAGCAATTACGTTGTTTGTTATTGTGGTAGGTTTTTTTTAATTACATATTGGCAAAAATACATAATAAAATACACGAAGTTAAATCAAAAATACATTCATATTGACTAAATGTCGTAACGTGCAAAACGCACAAATTCGAGTCTAATCAACAGTAAGTTTATGTTTATTATATATACATACGGCAATTTAATCATAGAAGATGACTGCTATTAATACATAACAAACTTACCGTATT
>JAQFYM010007264.1:0-10608 GCA_034694785.1 Agrenia bidenticulata
ACATCATGGTGCACAAAACAGCATATGATATCAGGGTCAAAGGTCATTTTGAGACCTGAAAATTGACATCTACTCAATACAGTCGATACTTTACTATTTCGTTGAACGGTTTATTTACGAGGACATTGTATTACCATACAAGCATTAAATTTTTAAAGTGCCACTTCTCAAAAGCCTTTTCCATCGTTGCATTCTTGGATTTTCAATGATCTACATAATAATAGGGAGGTTGAGAAACAGAGAGTTTTCTACCTCACACATTAATGAATTTATTCGACTAAAAATAGCACAAAGAATCAGCTAGGATTTTTACTCAAAATTGGACAAACATGAATGAGTCACAAAAATTAGCGACAGGATTTTATAAAACTAGATTTGGCTGCACTTTACAAAGACGTAACTGTTTTTTTGTCATCCTAATTCCGACATAAACTGACCGCCACGACTTTAGCACCACAAAACAGGCCATCCATTAACTGTGTGGATTTAACTCTAATTTTCTAACCTTTTACTCTTCCTGTTAAATTCACGTGGTTTATGAAGTGATTAATTATAAAGGCTGACTCAACTAGTCACAATGAAGGCTCTAAGGACAAGTCCATGTACTTTGGCCGTCACTTTTGACTTTAAAGTATCAGTTTTCAGATTTCAAAAACTTTGAAGGCCTCTTCTTGATAGTTCATAGGTTGTGGAGGACCCTTTGCTTTTTAAATTAAACTACGCGTCCACATGCCCATTAATGGTCTACTATTGACAAGGACCTTTTTAGAAGTCCAGATGGACACCATCGGAATTAAACCGCTTAGTCTAGTAAATGGAATGAGCAATTCGTCATCAGTTCGGTAGTTACCAAGGATTAGTGAATCAGACAAACCGACTGACATTTCTGGGAAATTATAGAGTGGATAATTATTCTCCCACTTCCTGTTATGTTCTTTGGCATTTCCGCTTCTTTACAAATTGGAATTAATTCATCTCCATTTCCGATCTCCTCCTCCTATTGTAATTTTAATATATTAGCACAACTGTTTCGTGCTCCTTGGCTCATTGACTAAATTTCGCAGCATTAAAAATTAAAAGTCAGAAACTATACACCCAACCTGAATTTTTTTAAAGACCGTTCTGCAAGATCTCGAGCATTCCGTTTGGGTCACATTCCATCATGAACATTCGAATAGGGTTATTCCTAGCTGCGTTTTTTGCGACATTGGTCAACGCGGACGCTGACCTCGAGACGATGGACTCCTTTCCAAAGATGACCTTTGGGGCTACATTCGATTCCGGATTTGAAGGGGATAAGGGTTGGGAATATGTTGGAAATGGGACTGGAATCTTTTCGAAAAAGAGAGTGGACTTGGATATAGCTTGTACAGCAGAGTATCCGATTGAATGGAATATAGTGGGCTCGATTGTGAGTTTGGTTGTTTACTACCGAGTGGTTAATGTTATTTAAATGGATTTTTAAATGATTTAACATGTTTTAGCATTTACCATAATTTGGATTTTTAAAATTAAAAACAGTACCCTCCAGAATTCGTCAAGATCCAGCCATTCAAACGGACTTTAATGAACGGAACGCGTACAATGTTTGAGACAAAGATGATCATTTTCTTTAACCCTTTTGAAGAATGCTGGAGCAGTTCGACAATCTCATGTCGGCGAGTTTCAAATTCCGACAGCAAGGCTTCCATCCATGTCTTCGTCCCAGGTCAGATTATTAATTTTTCTTATGGTCATATCGATAATGAGTTAAGTACGACATTTAGAAAAAAAACATTAGGGAGGTTGTGCTACAGAGATTTTTGCCTTTTGATTGTTACCGTACCAATGTCAATCGTACAGATTTTAATCAATAAATTACTCATGAGTTATTCTTTTTACTATCCTTAAGGGAAGAAGCCTTTACTTAGGGTTGGGAGTCCGCCTGAGTCAGTTCTACAAGACGCTACGGTGATTCCTTGTCCTACCAGTGACCCTACTGTACATGTGACCCTTTCAAAGTTACTCGAGGACGTAAGTATAAGGACACGGATGATTGTCTAAGTTTAATGTTTGTGGATAACAATAGGGACTACAGATTTGAATTCAACCCACTTTCATCGTAGTGTTGGAAATTGATTAATCTCATTAAAACCCCAGCCCTTAAGCGTATTTAATTAAACCACCTGTAAATGCTTAATTAGGGTTCGGAGGAAGAAGTAGAGGATGCTATTTATGACCCTGTCAGAGGGTTTCAAGTAAATCAGCCCGTTAATGGGACTTTAAGTTGCTCTACTGGAGATGACAAAGTCACTTTCCAGTCCCTCCTGTCACAAATCCAAGATCATCAAGGTTTGTTAATCGATTTCCTAATGGTCTATTAAATTCCCATTCAAGTTCATGTAAAATTCTAGTCAGTGTGGTTATCTTTAATTTTTTAATTCATTTTGAAATATTCCGATTGGAACTTCGAAACTCATTCGCTTTGTTACAGATGAATACTTCCCAAAGTCGAAATTCCTCAAGGCATTTACGTCTGAGATAATCACAGTGAATTGCTCATCATCAAAGGAGAGTGTAAACTTGACCTCGGATACTGAAATTGACCTCACAAATATGGCAGGGACAAGAGTAAGGTTGCGAAGCTCTAAGCCTCTAAATACTACTATTCGGTGTGATAGTGCAACTGGTCGAAGGATTTGGACGTGGATGCTCGAGTTCATCGGTAAGTTAACTTAAGGTCAACACTATGTGAACATGTCAACTAATTAACTCATCACATTCTCAATTTAAACCAGACCCACCAGAATTGTACCTGGACAACTTCGAAGGGGAGGTGGACTGCCTTTCTAATCATACAAGAAGGACAGGGTCAACAGTCCGGTGTCGATCTCCAAGCGATTGCCAGTTCATGAAGCACTGCTTCACACACTCTTCATCATGTAACTTCAAGCGCCAGAAGCATTTCCACTCAAGCTATCTGACGAGGTGCTGGGTCCAAGCTAGAAATGCTGGGGCTTCCTGTACCAGCGTCCCATACGCCTTTTTGAATGGACTCGTTGAGTGTGCCGTGTCTGGACTTACAAAGCGTTGGGATTTCTTCACTTCCCTTGCTTTCAAAAAATGTAAGGACCCCGTCGGGTCACATTGAATTCATTGAACCCCTTCAATATTTTGAGTAAATTGATTTATATATCTTAATTTAGATTCTAATTGGGAAGAAGCTCCAAAGTCAGAGTTGGTCAGAATGGACGAGGTGGATAAGGTTTTGTCTTCGGGTGGAGGTGTTAGCTTTTTTTGTGAAGCAGTGGCCTACCTTTTTGCAGACAGCTTAAAATTTTCCCTGGAATTTAAAAATGGAACCATCGTCTTTTTAAATGGTAAGTCAAACTTTAATTCCCTGCTTATTCTGGAAATTGGTTGAAAGCTAAGGTTGATGTTTGATTTTAGAATCCCTCTACTCAAATCCTGGGAAAGAAAGTCCGAGAAAGATTGACGAATTAAATATCCTAGGTCATCTCAAGATTGACCTCCCTGTGGATACTGTAGCGGTGAAATGTCATGCCCCTTGGGTGAACTCTACAGAGTTCTTAACTTCCGAGAGAAGATTTACTATCAAACGTAATTTAAAATAATTAAACTACACTAATTGACTAATCAATAAAAGTTTTATTAAATGTCCCCTTTACAGAATCTTTGGATGGTCAGGATGTGGAAGGAGGTGGAAGTGGGGGCAATAAAACATGCGTTTGTGATGGTCAAAGTTCCTTAAATACCATTTAATTAAATCACTTTGATTGTATTTAATCCGTATACAATTTAAAATACTATTTGAATTGTGCCTTTTAGCTTTAAAGACTAATCTAAATCCAATTGTGTTTAAGTCTACAGAACACATATTTCTAATATATTAAAAATGATAAGACAAAGTCTGACGATAGATTTCCCCAGAAATAGTCCAAGTTTTATCAGCAGCAGGCCCCACTGCTTTGGCACGAGTAGTTGCACCGGCGTTTCTTACATTTCAGACAGGATTGCGTTGTGAATTGCGGGCTTCGTTTCACCCGTCCACTCAATAGGTCAATGACTTGACCCTGACTCTCAGGGCTTGTCATCATATCAAGTTGGTCAGTAGGATGACATAGTCCCTCTTGGATCAAAGTCAGGATCACAAGACTCATTACGAGGAGACAAGAGGACGGATGGATCTTCATTTTTATATAATCTTCAACAAAGGAGAAAAATACTTGATTTAGTGTTTAAATATTTTAATTCAATTGGGTTTCAAGTTTAAAAGTGATTTTAAATTTCAGCCAGTTGACATTTGAGAACGGAGTTTTCGGGATTAGAAATAACACTATTTTCAAAACACAATGTCTTACCTCTAGATACTTGAAAGTTTGAATTGGTCTTGAAATATTATTTTGATTCTGTTTCCGTGTTTCGTTAGGAGAGCTCTTCCTATCTAGTCTGCAATTCTGACGCTGGTCGCTCAAGCTTTTGGTGGTTACAAAAGGAATTTTTTTCCGGATTACACCTAGTCAGACCACTTTTTTTTTATAATAGCAGATTTGGTGAGGGAAGAGTTACATGAAGGTCCAACCTAGTAAACTCACTTATATTTGATAAGACTAGAAATTATAGGAATGAGTTAGCTGAAAGAGCAAGAGCAGTTTAAACCCATCAAAATATCAAATTATGCACACAGATATTTAGACAACAATTAGAGATGGTAA
This sequence comes from Agrenia bidenticulata, assembly GCA_034694785.1. Taxonomy (NCBI): domain Eukaryota; kingdom Metazoa; phylum Arthropoda; class Collembola; order Entomobryomorpha; family Isotomidae; genus Agrenia; species Agrenia bidenticulata. The sequence goes on from JAQFYM010007264.1 coordinate 4,716, forward strand.
ATCTTTTTGAGCTTGATTTTCGTTGAAATTGATTCTGATTTATTTTTTCATTGTTGACACTAAATACCCCATACGCTTATTTAGAATATTAAATGGATTACCTGTAATCAAATGCACATTTTCTTCACAGGATCATTCTATTAAAAATGATATCTAGTAATCAATTGAAACAAGATGCATACACATAAGTTGACTAGCTATTTCTACCGAGTGTTTATAAAAATTTACAAAATCGGTTCTGCCCCCGACTCTTCTGCTTCATAATGGACCGAACCGATTCATTGAAAACGTCCTCCAGCCCATCCCGAGTCTTGGCCGAACATTGAAGGAATCCATTGGCCTTGATCCTGGACTTCATCTTCCTCCCCTCCTGCTCCGAGACGTAGCCCTTGGGATGTTGAGATTCACTCAGGTCCTTTTTCGTCCCTACGTTCCCCAAAATGTGCAAATTCAAATGGATTTTTTCAAGTGTTCTGGAATTTTGAAATTGAAATTGAAAAAGCAGTGACATTATTTACCGACAAGAATAATCGAAGCCTTGGGACAATGGTGTCTCAACTCGGGGATCCATTTGATCTCGACATTGGCAAAGGAAGAGCGGTTGTCAATCGCGTAGCACAGGATGAAGCAGTCCGTCTTCAAAAAGAAATCAAAATTGAAAATCTAGAGATTTTTTTAGAGGATTTTCCGGAAATTACCTTAGGATAGGAGAGAGGTCTTAATTTCTCGTATTCTTCCTGGCCAGCAGTGTCCCAGAGGGTGAGGGCAAATTCCACTCCGTCCACCCCTTGTATTTTTGAATGGTTGTCGAATCTACGCAATTATTATATTAGACATATTTTAACTCACATATTCTACACAATTTAACAGTATAATTTAAAGCGAATCAAAATTTAATCTGACTTCAAAAAGTTGCATAAAAAATCTCACACTGTTGGGATATACTCCTCAGGGAATTCGTTTTGAGTGTAGGATATCAAAAGACACGTTTTCCCCACCGTTCCATCTCCAACGACGGTGATCTTCACAGGCCGAGCTACTCCTGGATGAGACGATTTGTACGAGCTCATTTCCACTGCTAATTTACACTTGAATTAAAATCACCTTTGTCTAAAAAAAATTAAAAATTAAAACCGGAAACCAGAAACCAACGGCATATTTATGAAATACGTTTAAAAACCTAATAGTCATAAATCTTAAGGGTGACCAAACCTCAGTCAAGTCCAGACTGTCCAGTCTCGCAATCCAGCAGTTTCAGAAGCTCAATTCCAATGAGATCGTACTAATTTCCGTACTATAAATTCACCCAGCTAACTCACAGGATTCAATTAGATAATTAACAACTATTAACAAGATTAATAATTAACTCTCTTAATACGGATTAGAATTTAGTAGAGGAATTCACGCAAGACCGGATATTGTGTTTTGAACTTAATTAAAAACACTTGACAAGGCTGGGCCTTTGAGTTTGAGTTAAATCCTTACCAGTTATTGACTAACTGACAATGAGTAGTCCGTACATTTGTCAACTCACAATCAGTTTCGAATAAATATCAACTCAAAATTTATTCCAATACTAAAATAAATACTTCAATCTTCAATCCAATACAAATACATTCCTTAAAACGAGTAGATAGACGGATTTATAGTATTGAATTACTTGGATCTAATTGGCCTTTCTGCCTCAACTTGTAATATGCGAGTCAAGTGTGAATTAGGGGAAAATATACGATGCTATATAGTCATTGTAGTAGGTTAAAGGAAATTGATAGGTATGTTGGCATGTAATAATTATAAATGAGGGTTTAACTAGTGCTGAATTATTATTATGAGGACTTTTACAGGATATATTGGCCGGGTTGGATTCCATGAGGTTTTATTACTAATTTTATCCCTGTTTGTACATTCTAGGAGAAGTAGGGTTGGCCCGTGGCAACTTGTTAATGACATATTGACAATTGATAAATGTTCCATTTGTCAAGCATTGATTTTATCACAAATACTGACCAATGTGACAAATTCAATGTCATTTTCGTCTAATTTGTTTGTCAAATATATTATGACCAATTGGGCATTTATCCTAATGAAGTCGAAGGTATATAGGGTAGCTATAGGGTTCATTGTCGAAAATTATTTTTAAACCCCCCAAATTGTCACATCGTTTCACCATTAAGCATTTAAAACTTTGACAGGCATGGAAGACGAATTTGACATTCTTAGAAATGACATTCATGGCCGAAAAGTCATGGACAATTACATAAGCCAGCCCTAAGCATAAATACAAAAAAAAAATACAACCTACAACCTACATGCTTACTTATAAATGGAACTTGAAAAATAGAGATAAGGAGAGAGGAGAGGTGTTCAATATTAAATGCTCTTATTCTCTGTTCCACAAACTCCATGAAATTAGTTAGGAGGAAAGAATTGGAAATAGTTATAATGTCCTCGTACTCTTAGTTAATGGACTTATACTCGTTCAACGATGACTCACATAATAAATAGTTTAATACAATGGGACATTACTATAATGTAATATAACTTGTTATCGTGGCAGAGAGTAGTTTATCAGCTTGGCTCCGCTTCCATACCGAGTCAATACCGACTTGACTACCATGTCACATGTATGCACGTATGTCGGCTAGTCGGCTTGAGTCATTCAGTCTTTGATTTCACTGCAGTTTATGTTTTTTTTAACAAATGAATGATGACTTGCGAGTTATTATTTTTATGACATGATATGCATTTTGTATTCATAAGAATAAATCATGACTCATAGTTCAAGTAATTTAAATCCAGATTCTCCAAATCCAGAATAAATAGGGATGATATTGAATGACATGTGGACCATGATTGGTCATCAATTTGACCTTAGAAATATTATGTGACAAGTATAATTACTATTTATGTACTAGCATTTTATTTTTCTCCCGACATGTCAATATTAATCCTAGAAATATTTCCTTCCACAGAATATCAAGAGAGCTTCTTGGCCCTTATGGGTGGGTGTGGTACAATTCGACTCTATGCCTACGTAAACGTCGGTGAATATCTCTTCATGTTTGAGTTGGCAGTAGTTGGGAACCTATTCGTATTCCTCATACTCTATGTATGTGCGAGTGTTTATAAATCTAGCTCGGAGGCTCTGAGAGATATTACCCGGGAGGGTTCCGGGAACTGGAGTAAGTTTATGAGGAAGAAAGTCAAGTATCTACGGCCTTTCGGAGTCCGAATCGGGCCAATTAGAGCGATAAAGTTTAGTGCAGTCACAGCCTATTTTCTTACCATCAGCAGCTCGACCACGTCCGTCCTCGTCAGCTTTTCTAAATAGGAGATAATTAAATCCTGGGAATTAATTGCGTCTCCTTTAACATGTAATTAGCTGGAATCCATTATAAAGCCATAAATCTTTATTCAATTACTTGCAGTCCATTTAATTCATGCCTAGCTCCTTGAATAGTTTCCAAAGGCCATGAAAAAGTGGAAGGGAGTCTCATGCTTGTTGATTTCCCCTGGAATTAGTTAGTGGTAATTATAGAAAACTAGCAAAGAGGCCCGTTCTAGGACGGGTTGAGTTTCAAAAAAGATTTTGATGGTAAAGCTTTATAACTTAATGTAAGGCTTATTCGATCTAGTAAACCGAACGTGATATTCAGCTCTAAAATCCATCTAGTAAATATGGAGGAGTACAAATACTAACAAGCGGACATTTAAACTAAATTCTAGAGTAGATACTGAAACTAAATATCTGTTTTTATTATGAATCCAGTTTGGGAGAAAGGGCTTCTTAATAGCAGACATTAAATGTCCAGTTATCCCTTAAAAATTCTCATTTTATCTCGGGCAACTAGTAAACGACCAAGGGCTCAATTATACTTGACCTACACAGTTCGGTAAAGGCTATCTTACCCTTGCTACACACATTTTTCATTGACACGAGTAAGATACATTGAACGAGGAGGCATAAGGGCTGGCTGGCAACGTGCATAATTCATTATGATTTCTAATCGCAATCCATTCTTAACAATACAAAAGCATCTCGGAATAATATCGGTAGTGAAACTTAAGAAGGCAACGGGTTCAAAAAATGTTTGACGCCAAAGCATTGAGTCGAATAGGTAAAATGGTAAATTTCCTCGGAAACTTATCCATCATCCCTTTTAAATGGGACGAGAATAGCTCGGTCCTTATCCCTATTGAGTCCATTATTCAGAAACGTGTGGTTCGAGTAGTAAGTCTCCATTATTTTTTTCATACCGTCTACATTACCACTCAACTCATCGTCGCTTTGAAAGGGGATGAGATCAAGCCAGGTCCACTTTTCTTTCTTGCCGCTCTGTGGAGCGTGACGCCATTGAACTGGGAAACGTACTGCACTTTGGCGCAGAGGAAGTGCCGCATGACCGAATTTTTTAAGCAGGTTGTCTCCACGTTCCACAACTTTGAGAGTAAGTCAACTGTACCTGCTGGCTGTGACGGGCTTTGCTTAGAACATATAGCAATCGTGCCGTTCATAACCGGCTCCCCTGACGTCACAAATCTTTATTTCATCTTTTCATTGGAATGCGGTACTTTTGGGGCAGTGTGAAACTTTACATTGAGTGGGTACACAAGGGCGCCAGGTTTAAAGGGGGACTTACTTGAATGGAGCAATTTTGACTGCACTTAAAAAAAACTGAATGGTATCAATGGTATGGAAGGTGTATTAAATTAAAAGGTTCCATTCATTTCCAATTTAGTAATTAATCCCGCTACATTTCCTCTATGGAAGCAAGGTTACAAGGAGTTTGATTTGAATTTGAACTCTATAAACGGGTCACTTAAAATACATTAGAGTCTGTTCTTCCAACCTTGACACGGGGGGAAACATAAAACCTGAAGAAAGCGGTATCAATGAGAGCCAGTAACAGTCAAACATTTTAGATATAATTTTAGCGCACCACATACGAACATATAAGCCTTATAACCACGAATGGAGGCCTTACTATGAATTGATAGCAATACGATTTTGAATAATTTAGCTGCACTTACTTATGCAATACCTATGTAACCTCGAGAGGAGGTAAGTTAAATCAGTACTACAATTTTGAATGGAATATATCGAATTATTTGAAATCAAGATAGGAAGATAAAATCAAAAATGCCAAATCACAAATAACCAATCATCATATCTCCTCTACCTAACCCTGAACGGTGAGTTTTACCTTGAAGTAACTGCATGAAGGTTACTTCAATGTTGCAAAATCCTATGATCCAAAGAAAAAATTTTAAGCTAAAAGAAAATTGAGAAAAGCTCAACAAACATGACTCTTCATGAGATGCCATAAAGGAATTGATGGTTTTTAGTTCTTCAGATATTAGAAACACATTTATATCAGAAAAGGCTCAAGCCTCTGTTATAACTTGTTGCACTAATTGATGGGTTTGTTGCTGGTACTTTGAAAAGGAACTCCTTTTCAGAATCGGCCTCATTTTCCACTTGCAACTTTCCCTCCGGGTACCTACACCGTCCAATTATCAACTTTGCGATTGCTACACTAGATTTTGACTGACTTCTGCCTCCGTTTATAACCTTGACACGAGTTGCATTCTAAAGTACTGTATTCTGCTAATTGAGGAGTAACTTGGGCTGTTAAAGGCCCAAGGAGATGGCGGCGATGGACTAACTTGAGCAAAAGGTTTTTACTCTTTCGAAACCTCCCAATTAAATTCAAACACTCTACTCCCTTTCATAATTAGCCAATTATCATGTGAACTGAACTTCCGTGTACAAACTCCAGCCTTGATTTAATTTCCAGGGTTTCGGATGTGATAATCAGTGTGATTTGTTGCTGTGATTTCTGTGATTTTTGGGATTATCACAGTAGCCCTTGACTGTGATTTATGTGATTTG
>JAQFYM010007265.1:0-10608 GCA_034694785.1 Agrenia bidenticulata
GATACGTTTACTAAAAACTGTTTAATTTGCAAAAAACAGTTTATGGCAAAAAAACAGTTTATTTTTCAAACAGATTCACCCTAATAGTTTTTTGTTCGGATGGTGCAAGTGTAATACAAGCCATGACGGCCGGTGTTGGTATATTAGACAGCAAAACTACCCTAAATCGACATCATGGCATTGCTTGAATCACCGAGGTCAACTGGTTGTAGATGCAGCGATACAGAAAGCCGAAGTAAAAATCTAATTTAAAGAATTTATCAACAAAATTCATGCAATTTATCACAGATCCGCTAACCTCTAATCGTATATGAACAAAAAATGTAAGGAGCTATCAACGATTTCGTAATAAAAATTTGACGTTCTGCTAGCCTAGATACGCAGCATGTGGTCCCAATATATGTTTGGTCATTTGAAAAAATTATAAAGTTCCGAATACATTTTTCCAGAATTCTAAAAAGTATAATGATATCTTCAAACTTTTCAACAGCAATAATTATTTACAAATTTAGCCCTTCTTTTTAATATATTGACAGACTTTTTCATACTTACAAAAGGAACTAGAAAGTAGACTACATCAATTGTTAAACCCAATAATCTATTGAAAAGGGTATTGAAAGTATTTGATATTATGTTAATTGAGAAGATCAATTACAAAAGTAATTTGATGATTGATTGGCCAATAGTCATTAAATAATAGTACTTAAGTCAGGGGGATCAATCGCTTAGAAGTTTTAAAATCAGTAACAATAAACATCAAATCAAAAATTATTTACATATTTCATGATATGTACTCACCATTTATTGATTTCAGTATTTAAACCTTTGAGGAAATAATTTATCTATCTGATACATCATTTTAAAAAAAGAAAAGATAAATAATCCGCGGAGAAGAGGCGAGGAAATTTTAACATATTTTAGTATATTTTTAATGTAGAGTTTATGAAAAATGAGTTATTTTAGTTTGTAGAAAAATTTATTATAGGTAAAAACACTACTTCTACAGATGGATCGATACGGAAAGCCAAAGATATAATACAGACTATCCCCATTAGCTCTGCTGAAGCAGACAGAAGTTTACGTACTATGAAACATATTGTTACAAACATTTTTAACATAACAACGAAAAAAAAATGATCTTGTCTCATATCAGTAAATTTACCCGGACCTAATTTAGATGAATTTGAACCTGGGACGATATAAAAAAAATGCTAATCTCGCATCGATTGCTGACGACAATCGTACTTAAATTAAATTTTCCCAAAACAAAAAAATACATGCTACAGTCAGTGCAAAGATATTAAAGCAAGTTCATAATATAAAAAATGCCATTCCTTATGTTAAAAATTTAATTTAGTGCCTTATTTTTGTTTTTTTACTTTTTACAAAAAGAAAACACGAGCTTATAATAGTTTTCTGTGTATAATTTGGTTGCTATATTTATATGTGTAGGCCTTTTTTTGGCTTATACAACCCATTTTTATAAAAATACAGATTTTACCAAACATAAACTCTTATTGAACGTCTTTCCTATACCATTACACATTACATACGCCTAAATATATATTCCCAATAAAAATATGTATAAAATATTAGGTATTTGCCATTTAAAATATACAATTATATCTGTTAGTCTTGTGTTGTTCAATAAAATCTTTTGATTTTTACAATGGTATTTTTTTTCATATTCTTTTATATGTCAAAACAAAATCTTATATAATATTTCAGTTTCGTACTTGACAAAAATCAACATTTTACAAGAGCAAAGTTTACCTACATCTTGTGCGCAAAATTTTCTATACTTTATCTAAGCCTGTTCACTATGAAAATATGTTGATGCAGTGTACCGCATATCTATCAATTGACGATCATTTTTTATTGTTTGCTGTTAATTTCAAAATAGTTTCCGGCATAAAAACTCTATTGTAATATAATTGCATGGTTCACGATTTCTACGGTGGTATAATAATCAATAAGTATAAATAAAAATTAAAGAAAATAGGAAAAGGAAAACAATAATAATGCATTTTTTTTATGCTTGCATATATAAAATGCTTCTCATTTATAGAAAATCTATAATAATGCACTTGAAAATGCAACCATGATAACACAAAAAAGATCAAAGGAAGACCAAAGATCACAAAAAAAAAACAGTATATCCAGGAAGCGTACGGCACAGAAAATCTTATTTTTATTTGTACAGATTTTTCTGGTGATTAAATAAATCTAAAATATTTGAAAGATTCTGTTTATACCATCGAAAAAAAACCCTTTGTGATACGGGTATGCATGTAAGATATTGCAGGTAAACAGTGTTATGTTATGTTTATTTATATTAATGTTTAGTGCGAGTTTAGATTTTCCAAGTATTTTTGTTGTTTGCAACTAGATTTAAACAGCATAATTGACATTTTTTTTACAAAGGGCATTATATAATATTTTCTATAAAATTAAGGGCATTATTACAAAAACCATTATAAAAATACAATAAGAAAAGTAAACGACGGCAATCCACTATAAATATTTGTGTAAAGCAAATATTCACATTAACAGTAAAAGCTTTCCGTTTAAAATAAAAATATTAGAGTATATTTTGAAGTCTATAAATTTGTTGTAAATATATTCATTTTACCAGTTAAACTAATAGTTTTATGTCTTTACATACGTAATGTTAGACACTATGCAAAATTATGAACATAATAAATTCAAGTGTATTTAGTATCAATAACAGTACAGCAATTATATTTATAGATTTTTTGCCTTTTTCTGTATTTTTTAGTGCATTCTGTCATGGTTCGTGCACAAAAATATTTTTTTTACATTTTTTATTATATGCATTCAAAAAATAGTCAAAGCTAATGATTTAAGGTTGAACTGTATAAATAGATTTGTTTTTATTACAGCGTTACCAAGTTTCTCTGAAAAGCAACATTTTTTATCATTTTACACAAAACTGTTGCAACAAGGCATTGAAACGTAACTCGTAATCAAAAGTAATCACTGAAATAAAGCGTTGCATTAAAACTAGTAATCATGTAAAAAAGGCACTGCAATAATTTTTCTAAAGCAGCTTAGATAAATAAATTAAAATTATCAAACTTTAAAATAAGTGTTTTTAAATGTAGGTGTATTTGTTTAAAAAAAGAACAAAGACGCGCATAGTTATAATCTTCTTTGTAAAAATTTAAAATTTAAAATTTTGACAATAACACACCAAAAGATTTTTGGTTTAAAAAACTTGAAAACCACAACAGAAAAGCAAACAAACTATGCAATTTTTTTTTAGAAACTTTTGCTATGATCTTTTTAAAATAATTCTTTCTAGTTATCTTAAAAACGAATTACAATATTCCGATATTAATAATATGAGGGTAAAAAATACTTACAGAAAACGGTTTTACTGTGTATGAGTAGTCCATAGAGCTTTTTACCCAAAAATATTTTTTAGATAGTTTGTTCTAATTTATAATAATTTTAATATATTATTGCATTACTAAGTCATAATAAAATACGAAAAAAAAAGTTATATGCCTATCCAGTTTTCAATTAACATTACAGGTTATACACTGTATTTTTTACAGATATTTTATTATTTCCGAACTTCAAATCTAAACATTTAAAAGAAAAAAAACAACAAAATAAGAAGAACTGTAAATAACAAAACTGAAAATACTTTTGTGTTTTGCCAAAAACAAAAATTGGAGCCCTTGTGTCAAGCTTTAAAAATTTACTGTCGGATTTTGCATTTTAATATAGAATAATCTTTGTTTTTTATATAAAAATTCTAAAAGTAAGATCATATTTTCTTAATTTTTTTGTTGGTATAGTCTGATACAATTTGCTGTTTTTTCAGACAGATACAACCAGATTTGAGTTTATAAAAGGCGCCCATGCCAGGAGAAATTTTAACTATACAACAATACTTTTGAATATTTTTATCTCTATATCACACAAATTTTGACTTGCCAGAAATGCTTTTAAAAGAATTACTATTTGAATAATAACTTGCTGAGCATTTTTTACATTGTTTTTTATAGCTAAAAAAAATTGACTAATATATACTGAAGATATGCATTCGTAGAAACGAATATTTTAGTAAATGAAGTTAAGTAATTGTTGCTGCATGCTTTTAATAAAGGTCACTTTTAGCTTAAGGTCTTGAATATTCAATAGATTTTTTTTTTCTAAAAAAAATTATAGAAATAAATATAATATTTTTAAGTTTTAACATTTTGTCAATATTTGCAGGTTTTGCAGAAAGCAAGTATGCAAAAAACATCCATGACGTTCTATTGTAAAAGTTTACTTTTTATTACTAATTTTTAATACAAAGCCTTGTTTAACAAGGTTTAAAAATTCTCAAAAACAAAGTTACATGTCTTTAATCAAAAAAACCCTAGAAAGCTGATATAATATGTAAAAGCAGCATAACATTCCTTTTATTTTATAACCTCAAAAAAACACTTTTCAAATTTATCTCCTTGCAAAAACACAACTTTTTGCAGTAGTATGTGGTAATTTTATTGCTGAAAAATGCAAAACAAGTTGTGTTATTGTCTATTTTAATGTTTTGAATACTAAAGATTTTATATTCTTTTGTATAGAAATACCGAAAGTTTAAAGCTAGAATGCTTTTTTACTCCAAATACATACAACAACAAAATAAACAGCACAACATACTGTATGAAAGTTTTTTTAACATTTTTATTTATACTATCTCTACAAAAAGCGTAAAAAAAATTCCGATTTTTTTAAACAATGAACCCCTCCCTCCCCATGAATATATTTAAGATATCACTACTGACTACAGACTTTTGGTTTGTTGTGTATGTGTCACAGTTTTAAGATCTACAAATTTTCCTTAACAACCGCCTTTCCAGGATTTTTATTATATTAAATTAGTTTTTTAATATATAAAATTTAATTAATCTTTGATATATAAAAAACACAATTTACTTTATTACAAAATATGGACACTATGTAATTAAATACAATTTTGTATGTTATAAGATCTATGCGTTTATCAAAGTTTAAGTTATTGATATCGTAAGCTTGTTGTCTAATGTCTTATTTTGATATGTCTTATTGCAAATTTTCTATTCCTTTTAATCCTTTCCTGTATCAAAAAAGTGTTTCTAAAGGATTAATTTTTTTTGATATGATGTGTAACACATAAGCAAAATAAAATATTTATAACCAGTTTGATATATTTAAAATTCTGGACAGTTTTATCGGTCCGAATTTATCCTAAAAAAACATTTACTATATAAAATTTTTAATAAGTAAAAAAAAACTAATGATTTAACAAAAAACGAATAAATCAAATAGTTTTTTGACGACATGTAATATATTGATATTATAAAATATATTTTCTTTTTTTTTTGTCGGGAATATACACGCAATACATATATTACATTATTTACTATATAAAGAATCCTGGACAAGGCTAATAACTCCTTAATGATAAATTTTATATTCTGTAGATCCATGCCAACTGCCACTCATCAGATACACTTTTTACCCGGTCTGACTCTAGCTTAGATACAGCCAAAAAATTTATGTGTATTCCCTTCTTTTGACCACAAATATTTGCAATTCTTTTTGTGTTTTTCTAGTCAACAACCTAAAAACTTCTGGCCACTCCACACATAATCTACATTATCTGCTTTTTAATCCATATTTTTTTATCCCACCAGGTAAAAGACTCACATGAAGCAGGCTGCCTTACTTATATTGTCGTCTGCCCCACAAAATAATTTCATGGTACGTAACAGTTTTACACCTCTGCCCATTTTTCGGGTCTAAATCTAAGCGTAGAAATTGATCCTCTTAAAAAACTGCACCTGTTTGTTATCGGTACTAGGATTTTATTTCATTATAAGCCATTTATCCTCATGTGTTTTGTTAGTAACGTATTAAAAGAAATTTTTAATATAACAGGTAATACCAATTTTTAAATGTTATATTTGGCCATATATATATGTAAAATGTGTTTTTTTTTTTTACATTTCGAAGACGTACTTGCACACTTTGAAGACCTTAAAAGATAGCATTAGTATCCATCCTTGACTCGGTCTATCAGTAAAGTGCAAATTAAATAACGGTTTCAACGCACTGTAAAATGTGAAGTCGGCAAAATTATATTGATCTTTTTTAAGTTTAATTGTTGTTTTAGATCTTGATAATGCCACATGAAAATCCTCTGTATTCATTTTACAGAAAAAAACACTAACTAGTATACTGAGGTAAAGCACGAGTGGCTTGGGCCTTTTTCCTCGGGCATCCTATCTTTGCGAATCTAGGGCTGGTGAACAAGTAATGCCAAACTTTACGATTTTTTTTTATAAAGCTTTTTATGTTGCACGCTTGTAAAATGAAAAACCATATGAAATGATTTATTAAAGTTAAATATTGCGTCCTGCACTACATTAAATACATATAAAAGAGTATGCAATTAACATTTAAATTTTTATGCGTAATCTAGAAAAACTGTATTATTTATTGGATAATAGTTATTTTTTAATATAAAAAGTCAAGACACAATTGATTACGAACTTCGCTTTTATATAGTAAATTTCATTGTAAATGTAAAACATAAATACATGTACGCAAAATTACCCCTATGCGCCAAAGTTTTACGTCATTGCAAATTCTTATACTTAGGTTTAGTTTCTAGACGACTTCATCATACATACTTTTCAAATTAGGGAAGGTTATAGGAAACAGAAAAGAACCAAAAATAGCATAAAAAAAATACATGGTTACGATTTTTTGCATCATATTTAAATCTCTGACTTTTTTAGTTAATATTCTCTTAATAGAGACAGCTACAAAAAACACAGATTCATATATATTTACAAAAAAGTTATTAGCTGTACACAAGGGGTGCCAATATGGTATGACTAAAAAAACGACTATGTTTTTTATATTTCCTAAAGTATGACCATTATGGTATATTATTACAGATACAAAAATTATTTATAAAGAACATATAAAAAAATAACGTCTAACTTGGATTTATGACATACCAATGATGTTTTTTGCCCGTTCTATTTTTTTGTATGTTGTGTTTAATGCAGAATAAAAAACTTATATAAAAGGATCTAACATTTCTATGTCATGTTTAATTAGATAAATTTGGCAACTATGTTTTTTTCGCCCCGATTTACAATTTTTCAATCAGTAAAAATACTAAAATGCTAGTTTCTTGAATTGTTTTTATACTTTTTGAATTACTTCATACAATGGTGTGTTGACCATATGGCTGGGCCGGACCCGGAAACCGGCAGTTTTTCTTGGGTTTTGTGGCCGGGTCCGGCTTTAAAACAACGTAAACAGTCCGGGTCCGGTCAAAAAGCCGGTTACCCGGCCGGAATCCGGAGTCCGGTACTGTAAAAAAATTGCACTCGCAAAAAAACTATAGTTTTTTAAGTATATATTAATATAAAAAAACATTTTTTGTATATTCAACTATATAGAAAATTTTTTTATATATTTCAAAAAACAAAACACGCGTAGTTATCGCACTGCATCAAAGTGAATCACTAGTTAAGTATAAAGGTATGTATTGTATTAGAGGTTGTAATATATTAAGTATATCAAAGATAAAAATTTTAGTTTATTATTTTTTAGTATTTGTCAAAAGCACTTTTGAGAAATAGAATATTTTTTAAGTTATTTATTCATTGCATAGAATAGAAATCCGATTAGGAATTTCTTTGTAAAGAAAAATTACAGATAGATAAACGCTTAATAAAAAAAAATTACATTGTATTTGATAATGTTCTTTTCTAGCAAAAAACTTAACCAAAAGAGATCTTTTTCAGCCTGAATGTTTTTTTATGTAAAAAAAACAAGGTTTGTGTTTTTTACAACATTCAGCAAAAATTAAAATAAGCGCACTATCATAATAATACATATAACAAAAAAGTGTTAAACAATAAACGAGAAAAACATAAGAAATTACTTGTTTTTAAAAAGTTGTTTTGTAATATTAATACAAAGTTGCGAATTTTTAAATACTTTTTATCATATTTTATTGTAAGTAATGAGTACTCAACAAAAATTAGACACCTAGCAAATACATTCGAATACACACATGATAAACTTATCTAGCTGTATATAAGCATAAATCAAGCTACGAAAAGAGATGTTAACCTTTTTTTAATACATTAGCATAATTTAACAGGAAATCATTTTTTAAATTATAGAATAATTTTTTACATTATAACAAAATACACAAAACAAAAAATATACTAATTGTTATAAGTAACACTTTTTATATAAAAAATATGGATTGTCGACTTTAAAAATAAGTTTATTTGCGTAAGGTTTTTTTTGAAGCGGATAGATTAATCACACCTCCTAAGTGTATTATATAGCCAAACTATATTACGATTTATATCGTTGATATTTCATAGAGGTTAGAATAGAAATCTATCGCCGTAGTGCAAACAATAACTCTAGCCATTTTTTACGCCTTTTATACTTTTAAATACTTTTTTTAGGCTGAAAAACTAAATTACCTAAAAGCATAATTTTAAAGTATTATTACGATTTTTGAAACAGTAATATTATATTTATAAACATATTGTGAACAAAAAAGTACATGTAAAAAATGTGCTGCATAAAATATGCATAAAAATCATATATCAATACTTTTTTTAAAAAATTTAGATAAAATCAGTACATTTTACTTTTAACACATTTGATTACTTTTTTTTAATAATTCATGCACTGAAAGGTGTGTATTGTCTAAGCTAATTTTAACTTGTATAACTGTGCACAAAATGCAAATATCGTCTCAAAAAAAGCAGTTAGAAAATATACATTTTATTATTGACGTAAATATTGATGTTTATAGAATTTTTGTAACCGTAAGATAGTATATTAGAAAGAGACCTAAATTGATGTAAACACAACATCATGCCTTTTCATTGTTTTTGGACATAAAAAAATGCTAGCAGGCTTTCCATATATATACATAGAAATTTTACAAATAATTATATCTTTTTTTTGCATAAATCTGTGCGCTTTTTCTTAAAAAGAAACTGTTATATATATTTAAACAAATGTTACATTCCACCATAACATAGAAATTACAGAAATTGGGCTGTTTTTAATTTTCTTTTTGTGCTGTGTATGCTAACAAAAAAAACCAATCTTTTAAGTCTTTTTTTATAAAAAGTATTAGTGTGTCGTAAAAAAAAAACTTTGTTCCACCTTTTTTGTCCCTTTAACAAAATAAATTAGAAAAAGATTATATAGCTAAGTTCAATGTTAGAGTCAAATTTTATAAATTCTTTATTTTAATGCTTATGCAATGTTTGCGGCAAATAACTAAATTTTTTTTTATATAGTCATGATCGTTCAAAAAACATAGCTATAGACAATTATACAGTGAAAATTTTAAATTGTAATTTAACATTTAAACAAAAAACTTTTATTTACTTAATAAATTTTATTTAAACGCTATAATGTCAATATATAATTATTAAAGAACAGGAGCAATTTTTGTGCCAAAAATATCTAAAATACCGGCCGGACCCGGCGTTCCGGGAAAAACCCGGGTTTTACAAAAGACGACAGTTTTGAATTTTTCAGTCCGGGTCCGGCCGGCTTTCCGTACCAGCAAGCCGGCTGAAATGGCTACGTGTCCAGCTCTAATCGAAACATAAGTTTGTATATTGTACTGGGCATTTACTAAAAACTCACACAAGCTAACTATTTTTTATGTTGTATCACAAGAAGAAATAGTTTTTTTTTCAATCGGGTATTCAATTTGTACCGGTAAAAAGCAAAGTATTTGGTCAAGCTTTGCGACAGTTAAATAGTTTATACAACTGCGATACTTCAGACTTTGTCATTTATGGTGACCGCGACAAAAACCCCACCCCAGTCATTTGAAAAGGTTTTGCTCTAGCCAATCTTTCAGTGTGTTCCAAGAATTTAAATGACAATATCAAAAGATTGTATAAGATAAATAAATGTACTTCAGAAGTCTGAAATAAGTAAATATATACGATGAGAATGAGAAAAATTAAAACAGAAACGTGATCAAAATACAGATGCTAAAATACATAAATATTTACAGATTGCAGACTCTAAACTTTGGAGAAATTTTTTCTTTCCATGTGCTAGATATGGGATGGTAACTTCCAACTAGGGATCTGAATTTTTTAAATTTTTTTGCAAAAGTAAAATGTTTTTTATTGGTTACATGATTTTACTTTGTTTTTAGTTTTTGCTCTAGGTGCTTATTTTTTAAATTTGAACCATTCAAATATTTGAATCTAACCCAACCGGTACTAACAAAATATATTGGAATATGAGTAAAAATGTATTACATTATGTTTTTAAGTCCCAAGTAGACAAAAATCAAATGACGAAAGCGACTATCTATGAAACTTTTCAAACATGTTGGGATAAGAAATACATTTGAAGAATAAGAAGTTTTTTTATATAGTAGTATAATAGCGGATGTAATCATACAATTATTGCTAATACTGGTTAAAAGACTTTAGAGCACCAATATAAATACAATTAATCAATAAAAAAATCCTTTCTGTTTAATTTTAGAAATTTGATCATATTTTCCGAGCCCTACTT
>JAQFYM010007266.1:0-10607 GCA_034694785.1 Agrenia bidenticulata
TACCGTAAAATTATAACATAAAAATATCAACCATTGGCAAAACTTCTACAAAAAAACGTGTTATACCACCAGGTTTTTTTGGATTTATTTACCCTTGTAGTTTTTACTGTATGTCCATGGCAATTTAAAAATATATTCTATCAACTTGTTTATTTTGTTTTTTTAAGATTTGTGAATTTTTTTTTTGCATAAAAAACACATTTAATTGCGCAAAAATGTGTTTCCAAAAAAAAAACCAATATGCTTTGTGTATTTGCTTTTTGTTTATCCCAAATGTTGCTGTTTTGTTAAAGCTTTTGACAGCCTCATATGTCTATCAGAATATAGGTTTTATGTCATGAATCGATTCATAGTTTTATAAAAAAGAACTGGATACACAAAATGCTTTAAATATTATGCACAACACAACTGAAAAATTTTTTATCAGATTTTACGCGCAAATAGTTCACGCCAGGGGCCCCAAATTCCTTGATCTCGCCTTTGATTATCATTTATAATCATACACAAATTGTGTAAACAAACAATAACGACTTGGAAAACTTTATTAAGTTTACATAGTATATAATTTCACAATATTGTAGTTGGGTTTGTTTAAACCACTTGATTTATTTTAGCATAGTAAATTATGTATAAAAATAATTGTTTTATATCTAACAAACCTTTTAATAAATGCTACAAAACAACTAATGGAAAATAATCAAAGTAAATATGTACAACTTTAGAATTTTTTTAGTTTTATTATTAAAGTTAAATAAAGGAAAATTTACCATTAAGAATAAAAGATACTATGTTCTGATTACTGTTTGAGTTCCAAATAAAATACCCATACAATATTGTTCTTACTTGCTTCCCGGTCAGTTTGCCGGCCCAAATTTACAGTGCACCGTCTGTAGAAAGATTATTAAATTCAAAAACATTAATAGAGTTAAAACATTCCTTGACTATTGTATAAATTTGAATTTTTGTTATTTCGTTTTAAATAATTTTTGTCTTAAAAATATAAATTTCTGCATATGTTACGGTTAGTATATATAATCAAAAATTTTGTAAATAGACTAATTAATTTATATGATGAGGGGTCAGATAGCAGAAAAAAAAACGTATCAAATTTTTAGATTTTAATCTAAGTATAAAATGGAACAATGATTTTAAAAAAATGTTCTTAATAAATATCTTGACTGCAGTACGGCACCTATTTTTAGAATTTACTAGTCATTTTACAAAATGTTTAAGTTACATATAACTGGCACACTTATATAATAAGACTCTTATCCCGGGACTGTAGAATAAATCGAAACACCTTTTTTTTGTATTTGGAGTTTAATTCAGAATCCCGTTTTTCAAGATTAAATATAACATTATATATGTAAAGTTTAACATAAAGTATTTTTTTTCAAAAATAATAAAATAAAAATGCTATTTTTTTATATTATAATATAAATTTAACACTTCAAACACTGTTTTAGGCATGTTTGCAATAATTGGATACATATATTGTTTCATCTGTACCAATACTACTTATTTTTTCTAACGGAAATATTATTTTATTTGTAAAATTAGTAAAATATATTAATAAAGAGCACTCGTCATATAAAAAAATAACAAAAAAAAAAATGATTTTTAAATTATTGTTCGTGCCTGTTTAAAATATTTTCATAATCTTTCCGTCAAAGCTACGCATAAGCTTCTTGGGTATATATTATTACAATTTAATAATATAATATTTTGTGTCAATAACTGTATATTATTCAGAATATGTAATTTTACAGTTTTAGTAGTAAACTTAAAACTTTTGAATACGTGATAAATTAAAGCACGTCATTAAGTCTATTATTGCACTTTTAAGATACTTTGAAAAAAAAACACTTTGTTTTAAATGTCACGCCTACCTATATTCCAAAAAAAGGTTTTTTACCGAAAATAATATATTTTATAGTAATTTTGTAAATAGTCCTTAATATCGCAATTTTTTTAAAACGGCTTACAAAAGAAAGCAAACGGAATAAGCTGATGTTAACATAATTACTTACGCAAAAAACATAACTGGAAGTTATGAATATATCTTTTTTAACATGTAAACTTTTTTTTTTGCGGATATGTACATTTGTACGCTAGAAAAGAAAATTAGTTAAACAACGTTAATGAAATGCAAAATGAAAATTTGTATTAATAAATATAAATAGGAAATATACAATTCTTTTCTTCTAATATTATTAAAGATAAAATCTTAACTTCACTTTTAATGTAGTAGAAGTTTTTATTAACATACGCATTAAAGTTGTTTTAAACCGAAAGGAAAACCTGTCATATAAAAAAATCAAAAAGTAGCAGACATGTATTATTTATTTATCAATTTTTTTATTTATTTGAATTTTTTGCAAAAATAAAACGAATCAAAATAGGAAGCACTACCTATTCTAATTTAAAAAAAAAACGACAATTATCCAAAAAAAACACAGTTTTCGGTACAGAATTTAACAATTTCTATTTTCTATTATGGGTAAAACTTAATATTTGGAGAATATAAATTCGGGTCGCTAAGTCTTAAAACTTAAGATAGAAAAAGTAACTCATAAAATACCAATTTTCATTCAATTTTTATTTGCATTTATTTATCGAGGTATAATAAGGTCTCAGCATACACCTGTTATGTTTTTACTAAGGCATGTACCAAGTAATTCGTCTGGCCGTGCAAACACCCAATTTACTACACCTATGTACTTCTATTGGATGTGTTCGTAAAATATTATCATTTCACTTTTTCTCTGTTTTGGTGCCCTTTTTAGTAAACATGCATTTTCAAGTACCATGGTTTTTCTTTGTAGCATTCTTAAAAAATATTACTGTTTAAAAAATATCATGGTACTTATATTTTACATTCGCAACAAAAAAACAAGGTATTATCATGAGAACCGTCGTAAAAAACATATCATGTTGGCGATACTCAAAAATTAATCAACCATGGTATATTATTGTCTATAATCCCTCCCGGTATGAAAAAAATATTAAGGTAAGATTGTGGATTATGTAAATCTTATAGATAAAAAGCAAAGCAAAAATGAAAATAAAAGTGTTACAAAGATGCTTTAAGTGAAAGGTAAAAGAACTAAGTTGAAACAAGGTTTGCATAAAAATAACATAAGTTCTCATACAAAAAGTGAAATAATAAATAAAACGAAAAATTACTCAATTCTGTTAAGCAGTTACAAATGCATCGTTTTTTATGATAAAGGCAGTGACATATATTTTTAACTTTTTAAACTAAATGAATTTGTTTGTACAATTCTGCGTATTACCGTTAATTTTTGTAGATACTGGTAACGAGATGACAGTAAATACCGACCTCACTATAATTAAAAGTAAAATTAAAATTCAACCATCAATGAAGATACTTTGTAATACAAATATTGTAACAAAAATGGTAATAAAAGTAATGTCATGGCCGGGATAATACACAGATCGTGGGGAATAAACAATATGTGTTTTTTTAAAGCCATAAAAACTTTGCAACCTACGCTTAACCCGTTCGGCAGCAAAATCACAAATATGTGATTTATTTTTATACCCCCTAAGCAGCAAAATCACATATATGTGATTTGACCGTAAACACAAATGTTTGTGTAGTATACAAATTAAGAAATAAAACAAAAAAAAATCTATAATTATAGATACATAACTATTTATTATACAATGGATAAAACATGTTAAGATTAATTAGAGTTGAATATGGATCTTTTCATGTTTTTGATTCGACTTTCTGGTTCTTATGGGTTCGTAAATAAATCACATATTTGAGACAGACGCCGAAAAGTTTATCTCATAAGCAAGCATTTTTTAAAACAAATTTTTTGTCTGTATAAATTTATTAAATTTCCAACTGCTAATACGAATATTGTAACGCAAAATTGATAAGAAAAACAAGCTTACGTTTTTGAAGGAAGCGCTGTGAAAAAATTTGCGCACATTTTATGTGCGTACAGTAAAAAGATTATTTAAACCCCGTTACCGCGTAACAAAGTTTTTGGAAGCACTAAAATATAATATATTGCAATCTCAAGTATAAGACTATAAAATAAACTAAAAAGACATTAAAAAACATTTTTATGGTAAATAGGGTTAACTTGTTAAGGTATCTAGTTTATTTAGGCAAATTAAAGCAATTTTTCAAATATATTTTTTATAACTTATAATATTCGTAAAAAAAATACCATGGTACATTTTCTTGGATTGAACCATGGCATCAAAGCCATAGTGTTTTGTCCATGGTGGTGTAACATGGATAATACACTATACTAGTTTATACCGAACGCACCCATAATATTATGAATATTTTGACAAAATTCGACTAGGAATTTTTCATTTTTTTTTTTGTTACATTTTCAGATTAGAACTCCTTTTAATTTAATATTTTATAAATTGGGTTTTTATTTAAAAAGATTAGACTTAATGCATTTTTTATGCATATCTTCCCGCTAGTATATGCGTCTTATTTGTATCTTTATTTTGCACATAGACTATCAATGTTATATTTATGTGTTAGATAGCAATCATTTGTTCAATCTGCTGCACTTATTTTTATATTGGTAATGAAAAGCTGTAGGTATGGGTTTTTTTATGCCTAAGAAATGGCAAGTAGATTTTTATAAGAGGAAAAAAATAGATAGTGAATCAAACGTAAATAATTTAAAAAATTTTAGACATTAAATTAGCCAGTTAACTGTTTATACGGGCAGATATTACTGAAAACCGTTGCTATATAAATCTTGGAAGCATGTAGATGACAAAATTCTTTCATCTATCAACATCTTGCATTAATAAATTTTTAAGTAAATTTAGCATTGACTGTTTCACTCAAAAAATAAGCGTCAAAATCCGAGTTCTAAAAATAAATGTGATATTTTTCTGCGTACTTTTTTATATTATCCTCTAAATATGCATTTTTTTAGCATGATTGGCAACTAGCTAAATACTGTAAGCAAATAAAAAATCTTATTATTTTTTTTAGATATTGCCGTATCTATGGCCCAGTTGCATCAGAATAACTCCAACACATTTGCTTCATATATTCCATTTCTGTTTTTTTTCGTTAAAAGGCTGATATAAATTTCAATCAATTATATATGTAGATGGAATTTTTTCTATTAGGAAAAACTTTTAGCAAGAATATTTTAGTAGACACGGGTTCACATTAATAGCTATATATGATTCGTTGAGTAAGGATGTCAAAATTATACTATTACAACAATAAAAATTTTTATACCAGATTACAATTTATTTAACTTTTTTTATTAATTTAAACTCTATGTTTAGTATCATATTGCTAGCAAAATGTTTTCTGGATAGTATGGTAACCTAAGGTGACAGTGCTGTTACATTAAAGTTTTTAATATCTAATTATAGTAAGATTATAGATTTCAATTTTGCGCAATCATGTAATGTAAACTCTCTGAAGCAGTATCAACACGATAAGCACAAATTTTTATTTCTTTTTTAGAATTTTCCGACATTGAACATGGTATGCATGTTAAAAATACTTTTTTTAGGCAATTTTACAATAATGAAAAGTTACGTCTCTTGCATTAAGTCTTCTAACGAGTCATGTCAGTATGATATGAGTAAGCTTTTTTTTTATTTAATACGAGTAGTCTTCTGATTCAGCAGGTTCTTTATATAAAAAAAATTAAAAAAATTAAAAAAAAAAAATTATAATATATAAATTATCTATTAATCAAGATTAATAATATTTTTATAAGCTTATCCCATTTCATGCCAAAATATGAAATGTAATATTATATAATGTTGCATTTTTCAAAAATCTTGTTTGTTCAATCTTGCATTTGAAAGCGACTTAATAATATCAAGATTTTTTTTTAATTTTTTTTAAAAAAACAGTTTTTACTTTTTTTTAGTCAATTAATGATTGCACGTGCATTTTTACGGTAATATTTGGCTTTATGCCGACCATTAAACTATATAAACCGGTAATGTCTATCATATATGTCTACTTTTGCAGTATATTTAGCAGTTTATGCTCGAAAAACAAAAATTTTACCGAATTTTGTATACGAAGTACTGTAGAAAATAATAAACATTTTAATTTTTGACAAAATTATATTATTTACGAACATAATAGATATGCGCACGCCTTTATACATGTTTTCGCCTATCCAAATTTGTTACAGGTTACAAATAAAGGTAGCTGTGTTTTTTTTAGTTTTTCTTTTTGAACTTTTATAATAAATTTTGATACCAGTTAGCTTATTAATTTTTTAAATTTTATAAATGCTGCTCTTATATTGCACTTTATGGGTATTTTACAATATTTATTTTTTTCTTTTTTATTTCTAAAATTATACTTTGAAAAGAAGACCTGAAAGATTTATAAAACTGCTATAATTTTTACTATGTATTGGTCTTCGACAACGAAAAAAAAAAATTACACTTTTTGCACTTTTTTTAAATTTAAATATATATAAGAGTTAGAAAGGCTTTTTTAGTAGAGATATATATATTAGTGAACTTAAAAAATTATTAAGAAACGTACGCAGTTGGCTAAACTCTATGGTAATATTATATTACATATTTGTTAATTTTTTTTTGAAAGATAAGTTAATTTGCTTCAAGGCATAAAAAAGGTATTACCCTGTTACAGTAGACCCAAACACTCTTTATTAAAATTTTTGACTAATAAAAATTTTTCCGGTGGGCACTATATTTATGCTATTGCTAAAAGTAGTTAAGTCGACCTTCGAAACAAACAAAAATTAATATAATATATTGTAAAATATCTTCTGTAGATAGTAAAGGCTGTTTTTTTGGAAAATAACAAGGCCCTTTTATTTTTTTTATATTAATATAATAAGAAAAAACCGACAAAGATGTAGATTTGGACCAAGTATTGTAAGTAGCAAAAACACAATGTACAAAAAAAAATAAATCCAGATTTAAAGAATTTTAAATTACTCATACTTTGTTTTATTCAAATTTTTGTATTCGATTTATCAACTTATCTTCGCAAATAACAACTTGTTTTTATTTCCATATAAAAATACCCTTAATTATATTCTATTTTTTTTTTCTTGAACAGTATAATATGTTTAAAACACAAAATTAAAGCCTTGAAGAATCTTTACTCTTTACAAAAAGCGTGTCGGGTTGTATAATATTGCGCAAAAAAAATCCAAAAACCATGTATGTAAATTCTAAAATTAAATTTTTACATATAAAAGTATTTTTTCAGTATTTTTTTGCTTTTTAGTTATAGTTTATAATTACCAATGATTCAAGCTGTACAAAAGTCACAATATGAACTTTACACAAATATAAAGAATTTTTTTTTTGGCATTTTATCACGGTTTACCGTAACATTTTTTTACCCGTGATATTTACGACCCCAATAAAAATATCAAAAGTAAAAATACAAAAATGCAACAAAAAAAGCAATCAAAAGACTGTTCATGCAATAATACTTTATACTGCTTTTTACATAATTTTTTATTTGATACAATTTGACGGTCTTTGTAAAAAAAAGAGTGTTGCATGATATATAGGGTTGTCGATCAAACTCGACGGTGTTGCAACCATTCACGATATGATTGCAATCAAACTAGACTTGTTGCAATCAAACTCGTCGTGTTGCAATCAACCTCGTCGTTTCTGCAATCGAAATCGTCAGTGTTCTAATCAAACTTGTCGCTTTGCAATCTACCTCGACATGTTTGCAATCAAACTCGACGTTTTTACATATTTAATAAAAAAGGAAAAAAATAGGTTGTAAAATTAAAAGTATTGAAATAGGTGGAAACCATATTAGAATAAAATATTTTTTGCTTTACTTTTTGTTATTATTCTCATTTTCATTATATCTTATATAAGATTGTTTTATATCAAAATACAAAATACAATAAATATTAAATATTCTTTGATATACAGCATTACTTACGTTTTACATAGTAGATTTTATTATAAAATTTTTGATTTTGTATCACGCAAATTTATAGAAGATAAAAAATGCATAAGAGAATAATAAAAAAGAATAAACATACTATTTTATTCGAATATGGTGTTCACCTATTTCAACCCTTTTAATTTTACAATTTTTTTTTTCCTTATTTGGTAAATATGTAAAAACGTCGAGTTTGATTGCAAACATGTCGAGAACGATTGCAACTTGACTAGGTTGATTTCAACACCGACGAGGTTGATCGCAACACGACGAGCTTAATTGCAACGCGACGAGTTTGATTGCAACAAGTCGAGTTTGATTGCAATCATGTCGAGAATGGTTGCAACACCGTCGAGTTTGATCGAAAAACCCTATAAATATAATCCAAACACAAAAAAATATGTTCAAATAAAATATCGTCATAATTAAACAGGTATATGATCAATATAGGCTTTTAAATTCTTACTTAAATGGACGAAAATTCGAAAAATCAAAAAATATTTAGTTCTCGAAAAAATCAAACGTATCAATATAATGAATGTTTTTATGTGGCAAATAACGCATTTGAAAATTTTTTATACTTTTTTACATGTCTAGAAAATCACACAGTGTTTAAAAATATCACTGTGAGATTTTCGAAATGTCAAAAAATATGTCAACGACTTAAAAACAAATATTTTACATTTAAGGTAACTAATTATACAGTATGCAATTAAAAATGCATTCAGCGCGTTAAAACATAATTATACGTGATTTAAGATTTTATTAAAATTTACATCTAAGTATACGACAAATACAACAAAAAAAAACGGGTTATTTTCAAAAATTGTAAAAGCCCCCTACAAGATTTTATTATGATTTATAAAAGTTGTCCATAAAGAATATGCAAAAAATCCAATTTTGATATGTTCTACACCCCTTATATTTATACTTTAGTCAAAAAGATACAGTATTTTATTCTGCTCTAAGACCTAACTCAAGTATAAATTATACTAGATTAGATACTACATGCATATGATGAGTTTTTTTAATTGAAGTTATTTACAGACCTTTTTTGATATTGTATAATCAGAAAATACATCTAATACGTTTTACTATTAACCCATACATGAGACGTATCCTCTAAAGATTAGGTCTATTATTTTACTTACAATTTAATATATTTTATGTCATGCCATAGAAGCCTTTTTGGCTTTTTAATTTGACAGATACCAAAGGAATTGTATACTAAGTAGTGATAAATTATAAAATATAACTGCCAAAGTATGCCTATTCTACTGCAATTTACAAAATGACCCTTTATTTGTTTATAAATAGAATTTTGGGGTAAGAATTAGATTTTTACGTATTGCATTTCTTTATAGACACCCTGTATATATCATTAAAGTAAAAATTATCATATAATATAGTAAGAAATACGAAAGTTTGTTTGCAAAAATATTTACAAAACTAGGTTTAAATAGTAAACTATCAAAAAAAACAGCACAGAGATTTTATCGGGTGATTTGAGACTGCCTAAACATTTTTTTCACTTAATCGTTTATAATACATCAAATAAAAAAAAGTTATGAAGATTTTATTGTGGGGCAACGAAATTTTTTGACATATAATCTGGGGCATAAAATATGATGCAAAAATTTACTTATTTTAATATTTATTATTTTATTTAAAAGATTAGCCCTAAACAAAAAACCTTGTCAGACTAAACTAAGTACACGAAATAAAATACAGCCTTTAGAGCTGAATTAAATATTAGTGACCACATAAAATATTATTAAGACATAGACAAGAGATTTAAGCTCTTTTTGTTATATATAGATAGCCCTAAATGCAATGAAAAACACGCATATATGTTTTTGCAGCCGATTATTGTTAAAATTTAAAATTTATACATTTTATTAATAAAATCTCCGTATATTTTTACTATTTTGTACAGTGACGGATATAATGGGGGGGGGGGAGGGGCTGGAAACATTCGGCGTGGGGCCTTCTGGCTACAGGGGGCCTCAAAATATTTGAATTAGAATTAACTTGTTTCATAAATAGAAACAAAATATAGAAACCGATCGAATGCAAGTACATATAAAAAAGCCACGTTATAAAGAAGAAAATGTGCATAAACAAGCAAAGAATTTCTTTTTAAGTTTTTTTGTGCAATTATATTGCACTAAAACGTGAAATCTTCTAAATAATTTGCAATATGACATTTTTTATAGTTTACGCAGTAAAAAAAATATGTGTTATTATACTTAATGTAAATATACCCAGTTAACAAATTTTTCGTCAATTAAACTTTTATTACCGATCTTTATGCACTTTTTTTACATAACCTATAATTATATCAAAAAAAATCAACACAAAAAATAAATGTTAAATAATCCGATACAAATAAACTGCATGGATGAGGGTTTTTTTTTTATTGCTGTAAAACTAAAAAAATATAGTTCTTCCTTTCAGATCAGATCTATAAAAAAGCGAATTAAAAACTGCATGGTATTTTCAAGCGGGGCAACTACAGTAGAGCCTCTATCAACACGCAATCCATACATGTTTAATAATCCACTTGAGTAGTCAGATCTCGATAAACAAGTAAAATCTAATAATAGCTCTTAAATGCAGATATCTATTGTGTGTATTCGGCACTAATTATGCTTTATTTTTT
>JAQFYM010007267.1:0-10607 GCA_034694785.1 Agrenia bidenticulata
GAGTTTGTTAATCCCTCTGAACTAGTGGGTGTTACCTGGTTTTCAGCATTTTCAGATGTTAATCTTTCCGTTGGATTGGGAACATCTTTTTGGGTTGTTGAATCGATCAGAATTTGAGAGTCGGGGGCAACGGTGGCAGAAATGTCTATCGTGTTTGGAATCGTATTGTATGACTCTGAATCGGTCGATTTTGTCAGCAAATCAGTTGAGGATTTTTCTGGTGGAGGGGAAGTCTCTTGTGTATTTAACTGGGTTGTGGTTTCGACTTCCTGGGTACGAAAGCTGGATGTTTCGACTAGTTCCTTCTGAGAATTTTCTACAGCACTTGGCTTTGTGGAATCTGAATCTGTTGGAGTGAATGTAATGGGCTGATTTGTCGGTGACTTTTCCTCTTCACTTAAAAGAGGTTCAGTATTTTCAAAATCGCGTAGAGGGACTTTTAACGTTGTTATTTCATAGTTGGAAAATTCTTCAGGATCTTTCGTTGTTTCAGTCGTGGTTAATATACCGTTTTGGTTTAGAAGTGTATTTTTATTGACACCTTTGGTTACTGACTTGAAATCTTGTGACTGAGTGGTTGTCTCTTCCGAGAATTTGGATTCAGGTTGGGCTGTTGGTTGACCGGTAGAATTGCTTGGGCTGATCGATGTCGATGTTATCGGTGAGGTAGTAAACTTTTCGACCAAATTTTCAGGGGCCATAATCTCTGGTGATAGAGTCGTTACTTCATCAATAATTAAATTCTTAGCATTTTTCAAAGTTTCTGAACTAGTGGAGATGGAGGCGACTTTGTTTTGAAGTGCTTTGTCAAATTCGTTAAGGAATGACTCCGTCGTACCCGGAAGGTCCTTTTGGAATGAGGAATCGGCAGAAATTATTTGAGACTCTGGGGGGACCATTATGGCTTCATCGTTAGCAATTGTTGTATAGGATTCCTCAGGTGATTCAGTTGGTGGTGGCATTCTAGTTGGGGATTGCTCTTTAGCTTGGGATACGTGATCGAGATTTTCGACATGTTTATCCGTTGAGATTTCTAGCTTATCAGATGGAGTAGTTGTGTCAGATTCGCCAGTGTCGAATTCCCTCACCGAATTATAGTCGGATTTTTTCGTAGTCGAGGATTGCTCTTGTGATACATGCTCGAGATTTTCGACATGTTTATCCGTGGAGATTTCTGGGTTATCAGATGGAGTAGTTGTATCTGATTCATCAATGTCGAATTCGCTCACAGAATTATAGGTGAATTTTATCGCTGATTCTTTTGGAAAAACTCCTATAGCATTAGACGTAGTGGATTCTGGCTCATTTGTATACGATTTAATGGGCTCATTGGTCGATACCTTTCCAAGGCTCTCTAAAATGTCCTCGTCCAAACTTTCGAATTTCCGTTCGGTTCCCAGTAGACCCTCAGACTTGTTGAAATCCGAAACTAATTCATTCGGACTATCCGTACCTTTGGAATCATCAACAAGAATTTTCTCAACCAAACTGGCTCCCGTAGCCGTTTGTGCTCCTTCGGTATTGGAAATAGTGAAGTCCGAGTCCTCAGCGGTCCTCTCTGTCGTACTAGGCTTAGATCCTGGAATATCTAAATCAAACTGGTTCGTATCGATCCCATGGGTTGTTGTTGATACTGGTGTTATTGGAGATTCGGTTCTTGGAGTTGGAATACTTTCAGTTTCGAAGCTAGAAGATGCAATACCACTGACGGAGGGCATAGTATTTGAAGCTTCAGTAGGAGTTGTTTCCAAGCTGGACTTTAGGGGTTCCAGATCATCTGAGGTCAACTTTGGAAGAATTGACCGTTCAGTATCAAGTACGAAAGCAACAGGGGTGTTCGTAGTTGGAATTGATGATACTGATTGCTCAGTAGTACTGGACTTCATTAAAGAATCAGTTGTAGTCTCTTCTGAGTCAGTCATCATCACTGAATTAGAAGAATTGAGAGCTTCGGGGGCTGTTATTGGTGCTAAAGCCGACATGTCTGGAATTGATGTTGTTCCAACCGATAGGATTTCAGTACCCTGTGCTGTGACCGAAGTGTCCACCGTAGAATTTTCAATTCCTTCGCGTTCGTCCTGTGCGAGTCCTTCGGTAGTTGATTCGCTAACATTGGGAAGAATTAATGTTGAACTCGTCGGAGAAGGGCCTTCAGTTTTTTCTGCATTCATCTCTTCACTTTGGTTATTTACATTAGGTTTAGGAACTACGGAAGGGTCTGCCACGGCCTGAGTGTTCGGAATCTCAGTTATTCTTTCTTCGGAGTTGTACTTCGTCCCTAAACTCGAAGAATTGAGACCTTCAGTTGCTGTGGTTGGTCCTACTGTCGACACATCAAGAATAGACGAAATTGTCGTTCCAACCCCAGAGATTTCAGTACCCGCACCCTTTGCATCGACCACAGGGCCCTGACCCTCTAAGACTACGGTAGAGCTTTCAATACTTTCCGGTTCTACTTGTCTAAGCCCTTCGGTACTAGATTCGCTAACATTAATAACATCTAATTTTGAATTCGAGGAAGAAGGACCCTCGGTACTTGTCGTCACAATCTTACTGACTGACTTTTCAGTATTTGTCTCAGCTTGACTTTGGTCATTGGTATTTAATTGCGGAATTACTGAAGGGTCTGTAAAGGGCTCAGTCATTGTTGAATCTGTTTGACTAATATTCTCCGGGATTACAGTAAGATTTTTAATTAATTCTTCGTAGTAATCAGGAAAGAATTGAGCTAGTACGGAGTTGGGGTCCTTGAAATTGACGTTTCCACCATCACTAACAAGGTCTTTCCCATCCGCCGAACCTTCACTGGATGACCTTTCTTGGCTATCTTGACTTGCATAATAATCTGGGAATAAATCTTCGATACTTGAACGACTCTGCTTTGGCTCATTCGTTACACTCTCTTGAGTTGACGATGGACTGGAGCCGAAAAGGTCATCTATAGTTTTCATTAGAGATTCTGTGATTGTTTTTGGCAACTCTGAGGCTTTGGAGGTTGATTCAGACCCTTCAAAGGTCATTTTGGACTTCTCAGAGGTCACTAAAGTTCTATCAGTCGTTGCCGTAGCTTGAAAGGGAAGGGTAAGAATATCTATTGGACTTATATTTTTATTATCAGTAACTAAGCTCTCAGTTTGACCTTGACCTGTGTCATGGTTCAGCTCTTCAGTTTTGTAACGGTTAGAATTCTTATAGGATTCGGCCAAGTGTGCTTCGGCTTGAGCTTGGGCTTCAGTCGATACCGTTTCATTTTTAGTGTCACAGCAGACCTGTTGGTAACCAGAGGTTTGTAATAAAATATACATGCTGTCCAATTTAACTAAATTAATGTAATTAGCTTTACAATTACAAGCACTTTCTTAAAATTATAATTGAGAGTAAAATTTTAAATGCAGACCTTTCGCTGAAATCCCTCAAACCCGCAAAATCGACCGCGGATTGATTGTCCATGACTAAGATTCGGGCATTTGTTCATTACTTGGCAGTTACAAGGGGGATTCAGTGGCATCGGGGAGTTCCGGTCGATTGGACTAGTTTTGGTGGACGTCCTATTGGATGGCTCTATAAATAATTCATAATATGATTGATGATAAGGTTACAGATTGCATATCATACATATGCATAAGTACACGTAGAAGAGATATATTTCAGCTTCATTGTATAAGATATGAAACTATTTAAGTAGACTAGTTTGGTTAGTTCTCGTCTTGGCGATACAGATATTAATGGATCTAGTTTGATGCTAATATCTGAGGGAGTATTCAGAGGCTACGTCTTATTGTCATTGCAGTTTATAGACTTTAAGGGCCGGAGGGTATTTTTATAAATGAAAGTACAAAAAAGATTTGATTCACGGTTATTGTGATAATCCCGTAAGATTAGATTTTGTGCATAAGAGCAGAGAGTGTGAGGACTTTGATCAATTTTGACAAGCTATCCAAATCAAAATGCACAAAGGATATCCCGTGCACTATTCTGCATTTCTATAAAGGCCATGTAATTCTGAGCTGTGACCTCACCTGACTGGAGGTCAAATATTGATTGTTTAAGTCTTGCATATGTGTCGGCAAGATATTTGTCGTCGTAAAAGTTGCGATGATCAATTGTAAAGTGTTCAATCAAAAATGTTGTCAATTTTTTTTGGACGGTATTCTGAATTGCAATTTTCTGTTTGTGATTAAGCCCAAATATTTATTGGGATCATGGAAATGGATGCCCCTCATAACAGTTTATAAAGGACATTAAAGGTTTAAGAGACAGCCGCTAATGTAAACTAAGGTAGAAAGTGACATGATTAAGTCTTTGAAAACGTAGGGAATCAGAAAATTTGATCTGAGGGGAATTTAGTTCCACGGGCTAAAAGAGACCCACTTGTTTATTTGAGAAATGCACGTAAAGTGAATTAGATATTATTAAATTACTTTAAAGCATTGATCCACATATCCATCATACGCACCC
This sequence comes from Agrenia bidenticulata, assembly GCA_034694785.1. Taxonomy (NCBI): domain Eukaryota; kingdom Metazoa; phylum Arthropoda; class Collembola; order Entomobryomorpha; family Isotomidae; genus Agrenia; species Agrenia bidenticulata. Next base: position 4,459 of record JAQFYM010007267.1, read on the forward strand.
GACCCTACATATTTATTGGGCAATCAAGTTGGATATGAAGGGAGTTGGTAATTTGCCGAACCTGTTTCTCTCTGGTTTTTATGCTTCAATTGCGAGATCAATTTTGAAAACAAATGTAATCTAATAAATTATAAACTTTTTGTGTAAACGGAAGGAAATGTTATACAGCAGTTATGGAAAGGTTGTTTTAATTGGGCCACTTAACGACCACCTCTGATCCTCCCCTACAGGAGTTTTTCTACGTGGATGTTCATGTTTTTAGAGCACTTGTAAAGGAAAAAAAGTATTTAGTAATTAAATTCAACCCTCATGGCAAGGTCACCCACATTTAAAACAGAATATCATTTTCTTTCATCACTTTGAGTTTTGTAAGACGGGGAGAGGGGGGGGGGGATTTATATATTCAATCTGATTTTTTTTAAAGATTGACGTTTAAAGATTGATACTCGTATCTTTTCGTAACTTTTAGTATCACAATGTTAAAATTTTCCTCAGAAAGATTTTATCATGGGTAATAAGAGGTATTTTTCTGGGAATCCCTAAACAATTTTACAAATGATAAAATTTTGGTATTCAATTGAAATGCACAAATTTTGGAAACAAGTTTTAAAAAGAATGGGAATCGAATAAAAACACCCTGTAGTATTTTATAGCCAACATTCATGGCAGTAGGTAAAGTTTTAGCGGCTACTAGGAACCGAAATTCTTTTGAACAGTTCACAGAAACTTGCTGAAAGTTTATCTTGAGAATTTGGAAATGTCCCAAAATGCCTAACTTTGCCAATTCACATACAGGGACGAAAAAAGGGTTGCATATACATTTCAAAATTTCGTAAGTAAGTTATGAACACTGGATGAAAAAAGTAAACAGCTAAACTACATGAAGGAAAATGTATTTATCCAGCTACTCAATATATGTTTTTTTATAGCAAACGTGAAACGTCTTTCCTTGGTTTAATATTAAATTTATTATTAGTTTGAAGACGAGAGATACTTTAGTCGTATCTTTTTAAGATTGTAACCTCTAAAAGATTTAGACAATAAGGTACCACGATACATATACACAAAACAAATATACTCAAAGTATCTTACATTGAAATAATTGACTGATTGATAACAATAAGTTATTAAGACATCCTAATTATCGATTTCAAGGCATAAAAAAATCTTATTTATATTAGAAACGAGCATTTTAAAATTTATTTAGCTGTAGTCCCATTGCTGGTCGTAGTACACCTAATTGTCTCTGCATATATTTCTTGGCACATATTTGTCGCGTGTACATGACATGTCATATACAGGGTGAGTTTTTAAAACCAACTCCTACTACTTCTACTCCGAAATAATAATAATAATAAAGGATTTCCCATACGTCCAAAAAGCCCAATCGTCCCGATAGTAATTCCAGCCGCAATCAACGCAGCCACTATGGCCTTTTTTATTAGAAACATTGTAAAGTACTTAAATCACATCAACTTTAACTGATTCACATAATAGTAACTAAAAGTGTCTGAATATTTATCACTTTTAGTATCACAAACACCGAAATCAATAAGCTCGTTCCCCCATGCCATATTCTTCCCTTACAGATATCACCGATTATTTCCACCACTTGGATAAATGTAGCTCTTTTACTTGCTCTGCTCCAGCAACTTGTCCAGCAACTCGTATCTTATCCAACTAACTCGTAACAATAACTCTGAAATATACGAGCTACAAGTTATCCATACCGTTCCGATCGGAATCCAAGCTGGACCTCTCACTTAATCCCCATCCCATTCCCAAGTCCCAACTGCTAGGCTCAGACCGGCCTTAAATACTCTGATCCCAGTTTAGAAACACGGAACACACGGAATACAGATCACTGAACTTTAAACCTAACCCACCTTTGTAATTACATGTATTTTAATTACATTTCGGACATGCCATAGCCCATACCAATTCCTTCTCATCCTCTTCTGCATATCCTCTGGCCCTTGTCAAATCCGCTGTGTAATCATGTTAGTGAAGGTAAATCGTATTTTTTTAAAAACTCCAATCAACCAGAACAGAGTACCAGAAGCACTAGAATCACCACCGGCCTTTTTGGGCCATTCACTTATTGGTCTTGTGCAAAAGCCTCGTAAATAGCTCTCAAGCCTAACTACGTTCTCGTTAATAATAATAATGGCTTGGATGTGTTGTTATTTAATCGAAATGCGACTGGGGAGTAGAGGTGAGATAACCAAGAGCCCAGCCTAGTTGTAAAGTAAGACAATTTTTATTCTTGGTAATTGAGCCGCATGTCTCTACGGTTCTCATAATAATAAAACGAATTGGCAGTGGTGGCAAAGGGAAAAATTACTATTCCCCATTCATCTACCCCTTTCACTTTCAAAGGGTTGGAATCTCTCTGCGTGCCAAATCCCACTGACTCACCTGTGCAGTCATCATTTATGAGAATCGATCCATTTTTCAGTACATAGCCCCTGCTGGCTCACAGGTAGAGAGGCAAGTGACCACACTGTCAACTGCCCCCACCTCCATCGGGATACACGTAGTAAAAATCGCATAGTAGCATATGATTAAGGATGCTTCTAATCCTCAGAAACGGACATGGGATATCGGAGCATGGGGTCGTGAATGCCCCCATAGAGGGGTTCTCATATGGTCATTGCTGAAGATTTTTATCGACGTTCCCCCTTGAAGAATATTTCATTTGGCTTTCAGCGCTCTAGAAGCAGTTAACATGTAGGTTAAGTGTTTTTGAAGAAGCGTTTTTTTAGGAATTGGACTTTAGGATCTATGATTTTAACCTAAGGGGAGGGTCAGTGTGGCATGTTAGAATGTGAAGGGGTAGATTCGCTTTTGTTTTACAGAAAGAGTGAAGAGTCTGTGAAGATTTGCTGTGAGTATTCCCATGAACTTATTGCTATAAAAATAATTAGAACAGGTAAGGTGTAATTAATTAAAATCTACAAGGTCCCTGGATTCTTCTTAGCTTGTGGGAATCCCTACAAGATTCTTACTGAGCATCCATACTGCCACAAGTTTTTGACTCAATTGTGGATTGGATTTCCATATTTCAGAAGTACTTTACAATTTTTAAATATCTCGGCATGGTCAGGGTGATCATGATGCTTTAATATTTAATATCATACTTTCTAGTGATGAGTTTCATCACTCCTGGAGCTATGGAGGTAATCCACCTCTAAACATTTATGGAATTGTTGATCCACTAATTGGCACGTGAAAATAAATGAATGTCTTCTTATTGGCTCGTAGTTTCATTTCTCTCTGATTTCGTGTTGTGCATGGCGTGTGAATGGTTTGGCCAACTCTGTCAGTTCTTATGAGAGCGGTATTAACTAATATAATAATAATAAGCTCAAAGTTCATTTTAAAGGATTAATTTTGTAGCAGTCTGGATTTAAAGTGGAGATAAGGCTTGGGAGATTTGAGTTGAGAAATATATTTGACGAGTCTACTCTAGATATGATGATGATGGCGGTGGTGGCACGAAGGACATTAACATTAGTATTGGTAGCTTAGGTTATCTGGTTTCAAGGGCAGCCTGGTATTTTATTACCGATACAGTTATTGGTGGAAGCGTCTTTTCACTCTTAAAAATGCGGGTTTGAGATTGAAAGGTAGGAAACATGGATAAGGTCGGGATTTTGCAAAGGAAAAACTGTCGGTGGTAGATTTTTCAAGGTTGATGATGGTGTTTTAATACTTTTAATTACTGAAATTATAAGGAGGTTACGACTCGTAGTATTTTGTCTGACTGTCTCACTGTCTGGAAAATCCTTCACGATCATCATCAAATTGAAGGAAAGTAGCGCTGAAAAGCCTTCATCACTCCATGCAATAGAGAGTTTGTGCTACAAGGGTTTTTGGCTTCTGATTGTGACTGTAGCAATAGCAATACTCTTAACATTGTAGCACAAACTGCCTGCTATCTTCTGATAGGACCGTGGACTTCAAAAATTCACCATGGTCCGTTTCGAATCTTACTTTTATGATTTATGAGTTTAAGTTATCAATTTCGCCCCCCCCTGCAGGGGAAATAAGAAAATACCTCCAATTTCTTTAAAGAGTTTAATAAAATTATCTTGAAAGTTAAGGAATCACGAAATTCTTAAATCTACTTAGCCTGCAATATGTTTTAAAACTTAATTTTAAACCCACGTGCAAGCTTAATCAAAGCTGCAATTTCCTGTATGTTCTTGGCCGTCTACTGTATCTGTAAATCAAGATTACGATTTAAAATGTATCATACTTTTGTGCCTAAAACAAAAAAGCGAAAGGTACTCCCAAACGAAAATTTCCATTTCTTATTCCACTAATTGAACTAAAGAATTTCATCCCCTTACTAATTAGATAATCAATAATCAATGCCTTCAAGCTTAGCCAAGACGTGTGTAATCTCTATATCGCACCATTAAGTACTTTACGTCTTGTCATCATCAAAAACAACCCTTGTGTGTTTCTCAGAAATTTGAGAGTATTCAAATATCGAGCACGCAACTCTAGTTAGCACATTCAGTTCAACAGCACTTGTTACTCTTACCACTACTCCCCAAACTTTGTGTAAACAAAGAAAAGGCAGCTTGATTGTTCAAAGTGAATGAGAGTTAAAATAATCAACAAGTCACCTTGAACTACTAAGAGGGTGACATGAGACATGACAGGTAGATATGTGGTACACTTTTCCCACTTGATTTACTTACCCCTTTTAGGGCTTTGCATGGATCTCGTTTCTAACTCAAGGGTTGGGGTTAGATTAGGTTGAGGGTTTACTTAAGCCCTGGATCAATTTGGGGAAGGGGTAACGGTGAAATTGATTTTGTGATAAGGCTCACGTGATTTATGAATGGTCCATTTGTTACAAGATTGCATTGTTGTGTTTTTATTGTGTCAGCTTTGGTGGACAGTTGTAGAAAAAGGGATGCTGGCATTGTTAGTTAAAAGTTCAAGTCATTAGGATGGAGAGGATTAAATATTTTGTTAATGGACGACAAAATTTCTTTGAGGTTTTTGTTTGAAAAAATTACACGACTGTCAATTAGAGTTTATGGAGAAATGAGACTTGGGAATAAATTGTCTTGAGGGAGTTTATTGCTGAATGTTGGGGCTGTTTTAGCTTTTAAAATATTGAGGCTGAGACATTATATGTATAAGTATGTTATTTTTGCATCAATTTGGTTATTTACTTGCTGTTTTTAAATATTTAAGCAAGGCTTCCGGGTTCTATAAATTTAATCGTATTTTAAATTGTAAAGGAACAAGTTTTTTTATTGCTGACTTTAGGGCTAAAATCCTTTCCATCTCTAACGATGAGTGAACGTGATACTATATTTTTTGCACACATCTCATAAAATAAAACTACTTTATTGAAGGAACATCAGCTTTCTGACTCTATTTAGCCAAGAAGTGATAATATTATGAATGAACTAAGCTCCGTGTGCAGGCATGCAGATTTTTTCGGATGCCTTACCCACCAGTTTGATAAGCTATCTCTGCCCCTGTTTCACCTTTAAGAATATGTACTCTTATTATTTTCTTATGTTGATCCCATAATTTCAGTCGATTACCAAAAACGAGTCACTCAATACATTTCTGCATGAACCCTCTCACTATGTTCTATTGTATCGATACCAAATTTGCTGTAATTTATTGGACATATGTTACAAGGAAAAGGATTGAGTGTTCAAAAACCTCTAGATCTTACTATCTAGCTTAATTATAAGTCCTTCAGGCAATAGCATCAGGCAGACTTGTTAGTGGCTTCAGTATTGAGACTTGTTATTCTTGGAATTTTCAAGTCGATCCACATGTGAAAAATATTGAGAGCATCTGTAACAGTAATTGATGTCGGAATTCTCTTTAAACTTTATTTCCTTTTAGCTGTGCTTTTGCAAAGAAAACAACTAGAAATTTTCAACAATTTTTTTTTAATGTAATTTTTCTAATTTAAAAAACATCGCATCTCAACAAAGCAGTTATTATATTTTATTTCAAAATTTAAGAGCTTCAACATACCTCGTGTGTATTATCGGTGTTTCAATCTGCGGTTTATATTACCATCTGAAATAAACCGTTCAACGAAATAGTAAAGTATCGACTGTTCCGGGTATATGTCCATTTTCTGGGTCACTGGATGACAT
>JAQFYM010007268.1:0-10604 GCA_034694785.1 Agrenia bidenticulata
TTTTAGAGCTACGGACTTTTAAAATTTTTTATGGATAAAATATATACTTTTTTTAATAAAATATAAATGTAGAAAAAATGCAAAATTTACATAAAAAACACAAACGAAGAAAAAATAAGCGCAAAAAAAACTACAGGCGAATCATAGTTTTTTTATATTTTTGATTTTTCTAACAAGTTATTTCTATACAAAAAAAACCTCGAACAACATGATGCTGTAACTTTACACAATGTAAAGTACAGGCAAGTTCACTTTTTATTCAAGTACTTGTACCAGGGCGAATTCGACATAATAATAAAAATACTATTATAAAATATAAGTGGCATGCCTATAGAACAATAAATTTTTTTATACTGATAATATATTTAAAAATCTTGTTTTTTAGTTTTATTATAGTTTCAATATTTTTTATTACTAAAATGCCTCGAACTACCTGTACTGTACTTTTTAAAAAATACAGTACGGTACAGTTACTAAATGTACTGTATGTACTGTAACCTGTACCAGAGTGAATCCTAGTTTTAACTCAAAAATCTTACATGATTTAAGACCGGAAATAACACTGTTATAGGATTAATGTGCGGTAACATAAAAAGCTTCGGTATTATATTATGCCACTTTGATTTTGGCTGCAATAGTTCTGCCGATTTTAACGATTGGGACCTGTGGCTTTAGCTTTTTTGCTTGTGTAACCAGCATAGTATATTTTTTTGATATGTTTTTATGATATTTTTATTTTATTCGTGTTTATTTTATAGATTTGTGCGTGCCACTTTATACAAGTAATCATGGTACGCATCAACTTTCACTTCAATATAGCTCAATTATTTGTATATATACAGGTAACAGTAAGAATATCAAAGCCATATAATTATTACTTGCACTCAGATGAGGGACACTATTTTTTACCAGAAGGGCGGGGGATTTTCCGGAAAATAGCCGATATACCAAAAAACGAGGGCGTCTATATTTTTATTTATTCAACAACACTGTTTTTTGTAATTCCTTGTTGTTGTGTATATATTTTCCTACTCAAATCTAAAATTTTATTTTTAAGTTACCTTTTTGCATAAACTAAACCGAAAAACGTCTTGAAATTCCGGCGCTCAAAGTTGCCTGGTACAAGTCTTGAGTTTGTCCTAAACGTGTACTTTATGCCTTAAGTAATGTTTAAAACACTTATACTTGTAAAAAAAAGACAATCACTCCTTCAGTTTCCCTAAAAAAGGTCTTTTGCTGTGATAGTATTGCGTAGCCGTGGCAAATAGCTACTATATTCGAGTGATTTACACGTAGAATTTTAGGCCCTGTTTCATGTCTGAAATATGTAGCTGTATACAGTTTTAGTAATATTTGATAATAATTGTCCTCTTTATTGTTAAAATATAAGTACAAACAAAACACAATACAACGCAAAATTACAGGCTAATAGTAGTTTCTGCGTGTCAGAGTCAAGCATCGCTATGCGCCTCTAGGTCGATATCGCCGTCGACTAAAGGCGAGGCATTAGCGCCGCAGGAATACCACTATTAAGTAGGTAAGAAATACACTGTAAAAGTAGGAAATAGTAAGCAGCGCTGACTGGTATTAAAAACTGTACAAAAGAAAGGTTTTTCCGATTTTTGCAAGCATAGTGTTTTAAACCAGGTTAAAAAAGACACTAAAGATAATGTATATGTAATTGTAGACCACAGTTTCAAAACAGGTTTTATCAGCAAAAAAAAAACAAAAGAAAAAAAAGAGACACACCGTATAAATACAAAGCTTTTTTATGCGTATACGCCAACATTAAAACCACGAAACATATGTTTAGTTGCTTAGAAGCGTATCTTATGATTTAGATTATTGATGGTATTAACGTCTTTAATATTTTTATAAGCAAAAAACATCGACTAACAATTTTTTCTTATATAAAAGATTACGCTTCTTTATAATCTGCATCTATATACAGAATTTTTTTCTTTACTTTGTTCAAAGCTTGGCTTTAAAAATTCATAGTACCAAAAAGCAAACGCCACACGACCAGTTTTAAAAAATAAATAAATCTTTTAATATTTTTTATCGCGCGCTATTTGTCTTTGGCACTTTTGTATACATTCTTACTACGGGCCGTAAAGAAAATCATAGGGAAGTCGCCACGCAAAAAATATAAACGATTCTGTTTGCACAGCACGTTGCGTAACCATAACATATCATATGTGCAGAAAAACGTAAAAATCTTAACTCTGTAACTTTGTTCTTTTTAATGCTTTTTTTTTGCTTTACGTACCTACCTGACCCAACCGCTAAGCTTTGACTAATCATTTTATTGCCAAAACGATACCTCAAAATTTTTTTAACTATTTTGGCCACGTTTGCATTTATCCGTATCATATAAATTGTGGTAAGTCAGTTTTATTGATTTTTGTTAGAAGTTTTCTACGGTAGGCTTACATTTTTTGTGCGAGGGGAGGGTAAGTTTGTCGTTAGTGGCAAGGTCTCCTGAAATCTTTTGGCACATAAAGAAAATATATTTGCAACCGAGTAAACGTGACTGTCGCTAACGAAAGAAAACGCAAACTACCAAATTACTAGCAAAGCTCTAATACGCACGTGTATACAATGTGATAAACAATATTTGTCGTAAACGCAACTCTTCTGCCAAAGTTTCGCGTAGTTTCGGTCATATAGTTACAGCAACATACTATAAATTATTGGCACAACTTAGTAGTAAAATGCTTCTATAGGTATAATTGAGAAATCTTACAGGTTCTGGTAGTTTTCTAAAGTCATGCGTATCGTCAAGTTTTAGTCGTTCATAAAAAATAATGTTTTTTAAAAAAAAAATGATTGTTAAAAAGACAATGTACAAGAAAAAAATTGTTTTATTTCGCAAGGGTTAGATACATACTGTCTTACGTAAAAAATTAATATATGGGTTAAACGTTTCGAAACCATCCTGTATCCCACGGTTGCTTGCAAAATGTAACACCTTATTAGCGTAAAACAATTCGCGCGCCAAAAGCAGCTAAAAACGTAAAAAAACACAAAAAACTTGATTACAATGACAATGTATATTGTTTAAAAATTCAGGTGCTTTTTGCTGCAAATAATAGTTTAAAAACACAATAAATTGTAAATAATTGTATTCTGTAAATTATAAGTACCTTACTAATACGAAACACGAATTTCTGCCATTTTACATGTTAGCGTGTGCTAAAAAAGATACGTACAAAACATGTAAGTTACTATTACTAAACTTAACAAAAATTGCATTTATAAGGCAGCGTTATATACGAACCCCATAAATAAAAGATTAGCACATAAAAAGGCAACAATACAATTTTGTTTACATGTATCATATATATATGCTTGCATACTAAAAAAGAGGTATTTATGCATATATTTTAACAAACTTACTTTTATCATAAAAGTTGAAGACAAAAAAAAATAAAAAATTATATACACTAATAATTGGCAACACAATACTTTTTTTCCTATGAAAGTTCCATTAACTGTAATTTCTACACTTTAGCCGACAAGGTATCATTGTTTTGTATTCTTTGCAAAAAAAGTTACAATATACCGATCAATATTATCATATAAAAAAAGTTTTTAATTGATTTTAGTTTTCTTTAGTTTTAAAAAAAAAAAAAAACTCCTGCAGATAAAAAAAACCAATATGCTGTTTCTGTGTTTTATTGCCATATATTATACACAGCTTTCAGGCGTGTATACGCAATGGCTTGTTTACTTTGAAATACCATATTTTGCCGTTAATGATGTTTTATTTTGTACAAATGGGCATGTTTGTAGCTAACATTGCAGTAGGTAAAAGTTCTAACGAACGATTTTTTGCAACCAGTGTGGCCCATAACACAGGTTAAAACTTTTTTTTGTGCTTTTTATATTTTTTAGAGTATTGTAAAGCTAATAATTACAATACTATTGTAAAAACGCCAATAAATCGTTTTATACTATTATTACTGCCGTTTTCGTAATTAAAAGACTATTTAAAAAATGATTACAGCTATTCTACTCGCAAAAAAATTTTATGAACATACGTTATCGTTTTGTAAGCAGAATTTACTATAATTTAAATAACGATAAATCAAAATGTCGCAGTAATTTTGCGTTGCCTTTTTTTTCTGTATTTTTTTTAAAAAGATTATATTAATTTGCAAAATAAAAAACTTATAATAGATTTTTTCGTCTATTCGTATCTTGTTCTTTTTGATTGTCATTTTATTGAGACTTTTGTAAGTTTTACGTATAAATACAATATTTATAGCCATATTTTGTAAAATGTATAAAAATAAAGGTTTTTCGGTAACTTTATGTAAGATAAAACAAGAATAAAAACAAAATCATGCTTTTGTTCTGTTACGGTCTCATATCATATCAAAGTATTTTTTGCCGTTGATTCTTACCTATTTTAAAACATTTGTGCAATTAAATATTTTTTGAACTAAAAATTAAAACAAAGTATAAAGCAAAAATAGAGAAATAAAGCAAAAACAAACTAAAAAATTTTGCAGGGTCAAAACTATATAATGGTTCTTACTGCAGCTTTTTACAAGTTAAGTTTTATGTACTTAAAGTGTTTTTTCGGTGACTTGAGCACATTATGAAAAACTTTTTAATAGTTGCTATTCATTTTCGGCATGGCATAAACAAATCTAAGTAAAAAAAAAATCTGTAAAAAATATAACATAGAATTACAGTACAGTTAAAACAATCTAAATATCAAAAAACAAAGATATTTAATGCTTTTTTTAAACAAATAACTATTTTGGAAAATGGGTGAAATTTAACAACCAAATTGCTAAATATATATACTGATTTTTGCGCGATGTTTTACATATAGTTATGTTAATCCAACTAAACGAAAACGCTTAAAACACGTGATTTTTGTATCCCGAAATTTTTTAACCCTATGATTTTTTGATCCTGGGTTTTTTGAACCCTACTTTAAAAAAAGCAAGTGTAATTTTTTTACGACCTTTAAAATGCAATGTTCGTTGCTTAAAATATATACTATTAAAATATACGCTTGTTTGCGTATTTAAGGAACTGTAAAATAGTATCATAAAAAGTGTTCTAAAAGGCTTTTGTAGCTGCAGGTTTTGACGAAGAATAAAACGGCCGTTAAGTTCTATTTGTCTTTTTGGTGTTAACAAAACAAACACACTTCGTTATATTTTGGTGTTTTTATTTTTTAACTAGAGATATACCTCAAAATTTATCTTTTAGGCCACGTTTGTAATACAGCATTTGACTTACAACTGACATTACATTTGTTTGCATAATTGTTTTTTGTTTATTTTTTTCGTGAATTTACAGTTCAGTTATTTTTGGCCAAAAAAGATATATAAGGATTTGTATATGTTACGAATTCTATACTGGAAACTTTTACAAAAAACTTAGATTGTATGATATGACTGAATAAACGTTTTTAATATCATTTTATTTTTTTTGCTTTTTTTGTATATAAAAAAATTAAAAGAAAACTGTTTTTTTGTGCGCAAGCTAGTGGGTAGAAAACTGGAATTTTGCAGACAAAACTACTTTTATGGTAATATCGCAATATTATTTAAGTTTACGGTAGGTTCGTTGCGGTCAAAACACAAAAAACATTGTTTACACAAAATTAAAACAATAATATAAAAATAAAAAAGATTTTAAGTGTATGGCAATTGTTTCTTTTTTTAATATCAAATCCGCCGATAATATACTTTGTTTTTTTAGTTTGTAAAATGCATTTTCAAGCTTTTACGTGCAACTAACTGCAACTATCTAATTTTAAATTACAAGTGTTCGCAAATTGTTTCAAAATACAGTTTTTTATCTATATTAAAAAACGATGAAAAACCTTTTTAGCAAGATTAAAAATCGACGCATAGTAGACAAAATAAGCAACATAATATTGTCGTTCTATGCATAATTATTTTAAAATAACATTTAGTAAAATTACAAAAAACATAAATATAGATGATTAATTGCAAATATGTATATTTGTCATATAGATTACGTATGAAAAAGTTGTTATTTAAACCAGATAAGCTAAAACTTTCTTTAACTGCGATTTAAAACAGCCAATCTGCAACAAATTGCTTTTTCTATAAGCTCTTGTCTTAAATATACGGCTATGACGTTCCTTGCTTTATATAACCTTTTTATTTATATCAAAAATGACAAAAGGCATGACGTATATCAGTAACGTAGCCATCAATTTTTAATGGGCGGTTTTGGCATTTTTTTTTTGCAAAATAATATAAATTGATTTGTGGAGGTGTATATATCAGTGTATAAAATACATCATTAACCCAACTATGTACAAATATTTTTAGATATTGCCCGATTTTATACCTTACTGAAATTGTAGACTAAAATTTAATAGAACTTTCCTATACAAAATATATATACAAGTAGCTTTGTTTGAGATTTTTTTTTTAGTTTTTGTATTAAAAACATTTAATAAACTTTTTTGCATAATCTTATAATTGTGTCATTTTTAAAATACAAGATATGCAAATGCATGTCGCAAAAATAAAAAACGAACGTTCCTTAATTTTTTTAATTTTAATATGTTTTTACTTTAGTCGTTTACAGCAAAAAGTCTATAAAAACCAATTACTGTAGATAACAAGCTTTTATACGCATACTTTTAAACGCGTTCTAATTATAAATAGGAACGGTCTATATAATATCTTATATGCACAAAACATTTACAAAATTTGTTAGTAGTTTTTTAATAATATTTTTGTTTTTACGTGGTTTTAAAACATTTACAATACTTTTTCATTTTTTTATGCTGCATTTTTTATCTTGTTATAATTAAAAAAAGTTGTAAAAAATATCCCTACTAAAGGGCGTCACTTGTCTTTTTTACGCATTTGTGCAAGTACTTAAATATTTCTTTACCGTAGTTATGGAAAACTTTTTCAAATGTAATTTCCTTAGTCTTAGTAAAACATTGATAATTAAATTACCAGGCAATATCTATAATTAAGAGGGGTATATGGAATAAAATATACAATTTGCGTTTTACTGAATATTTCACAATTTTTTTTTGTATCTAACTCTAGCTTTAATAATAAAAGTTTATACGCGATGATCATCTTTTATTTAGAAAAACATAAAAATATATCTATAATGTAATAAATTCTGTTTTATTGTTTTTCAAGCAACGATTACAAAGTTATTTTTGTTTTGTAATTATTGCGTATGTTTGGTATAGATTTCTATACTTAACATGGTCATTGGCTTTGCAGGAGCTCCTTATGGTATGTGCACTGTTTGTATAAACCTACGCATAAAGAGAACAAATGGTTGAATACACCGCAGTTTTATTGTTATATGTAAGCTGCATTTTTTTTAGTTTATAGTGATTTTTACCATTGTAGATTTTCAAAAAAAAATATTCTATAACTGCAAAAAAAACGTTTTGACTTTTTTAGGAAAAGGCCGTTGCCAAAATGAATTATATTATAAAAAACACAATCTTTTTATATTTACCAGAAAATATGACTTTGTTATTTAACCTTTATAGATTATTTCTACGTGTGAAAAAAAACAGAATATTTTTTTATATTGTATTATGGTTTGTTTTTTTGACATCTTTCATGCCAAACTTTTCTAACTAAAATATACCCAGTTTTTGTATCTTCAGTGAATTTTTCTTTATATAAAATTTTCTTTGGATCAGCTTTAGAATTGGCAGTAAAAATGTATGTCTGTGATAATGCATACATACCTTCAGACAGTATAGATAAAATGTTTTTTGCCACGTTTTTTTCTGAATTGCACAAAACTTATAATCGATTACCTACAGATCCTGATAATGTTTTTGCATTGGTTTTTTTGTTTGTTAATGTGCATTTTACAATTCATTTCGAACTGGCAGTTAGAAAATCAAAAAGATCAGTTTTTATAACATTAAAACTAATAAGCCTAATAAATTTACATTTTCGTGTCTTAAAATACAGGCTCTTGTGACATACGAGACAAAAAGAAACATGCACTTGTAGTAATAATATCATGATTGTAACATTTTTAAAGCGTACAAGTTAATGCCTTTTAAACATTTTGTTGCACACATTAAAAACATAAGTGCTGTCTTTCTCCAACAAATAATGTTTTGTTTTTTACTTTTCATTTATGCCTCTTTACTTTGAGATCCTATAGAAATAAAAATATATTACCAAGATCGACGGCATTTATTTGGTAATCTAAGCGTACAATCAACGGCTTTTTTGAAATGTTTTGGTTTATACTTTAAATTTTTGCGTTTGTAAATTAATTTTTTTAGTCAAAAAAATTACAGCACGAGAAAAAGACTCTTTTTTATAGGGATTATAATTTTTTATGACGAGGGGGTTCCCCCTACCCCCCTTTAATAATTAATGCCGTATATATGTCATATGCAGTTTTCTACAAATCAGTATTGTGTATTTTGTAGAAATTGTACACATTTTTGCATATTGTTTGTTTGTATTTATGCATGAAATTCTTTTTTTAATTTTATATTCTTTTTAAGTTTTTTTTAATGTAAAACTTTCTACGAAATTATAAATATTTTATCCTGGAACAAAAAAAAATATTTTTGTTGCATGACGTTCTTAATCGCATAAAAATTTGTTTTTCGCGGATCAAATAATATACTAAGATATATTTTTTTTTTTTGGTTTACCCGGCTACCCATATTAAACATATATAAAAAAATAACGTTAAATCTTGCGGATAGGTACAAACTAGCTTATTAAAAAGTTTTACGTATATCAAAAAACTTAATTTGTATGTATGCAATATATTGCGTATAACTATTGTATAATAAAAGTCGACTTATATTTTTTTATTTGTGTTAGACTACGGTTTTACTGTGCATTTAACATGTTACACTAAGTAAAGAGTTTTTTTCTGCATTTGTATTTTATATAACCACATTTTGGCATTTTGTTAGGCAAAAGTGCTTACTTCACCTTTGATTTGGATAAGAAATCCCATGGTGTATTGCAAATTCAGATTTTCCTTTAGTAGTAAAGTCTATTTATTTCAATCTTTTGGGGCGTCTTTTTTATGACCCATGAGATAATTAATTGCGTCCTACCGAAAGGCTCAAAATATACAGGGGCGTTTTACTGTAGATATTTAAAATAAATGTGGTTTCTTGGACCCATGGGTCACGTGCGTACCAATGGGAAAAAAAAGGGCGTAGAAAGGGCGTACTTGCTCTTCCCATCAACTTAAGTATACTTTGCTTGCCTATATTGAGACGGGATCTTTTTTGCGCAGAGAGTTAATTGTGATTAGAATCTTAATAAACAATTTATAAATGAATTTTTTTAAAATATTTAACAGAAAAAAATACAAAAAAATACGGGTTAAAGTTTCTTATCTTGATAAAAACACAGGATTTACCCCTGGGTTGAAAATTCCTGACTAACCAATTTTGGATTAGGCTCGTAAGGTTTGCCCTAAATACTTTAACCATAAACAAAATAATATTGTTTGTTTTGTAGCTTCTTTTATAGCTTTTGTTTGTTTTGCTCGTTCACACTTTAATATATTTGTATTATTCCTGTTATATCTCGCAAATCTACAATCTATCAAACCATATTGTCACGTCACTATAGTAGATTTAAATGCATGTAATCGACGCAGTTTTGTCTTCTGTATCTGTAGCGCAAAAAAGCCGTTTTTTTGATGTTTTGTGTGCTATTTTCGTTGCTTTCCATTTCTGGGGCGAAGTGCTGGTATTTTGCACTTCGGCTATAATACCGCTGCCACACATAACAAAAAATTGTTACTACCATGTAATATTGTTCCTTAACTGGGTTTAATGCAAAATAGGTACATATATTTTTTATTTATATGTTAAACTTATAAATAGACGCAAAAAAGTTAAAGGAATAAATCAAAGTAAATAAAGAAACAAATTTTATAGTTCAACAAAAGAGCTTAGTATAACAAAATGTAGGCAGTCCTAAAATAGTAGTTTTAACACGCAAAACATGATACTAGAGGTAGGTGTTAAACGTATAAACTATAGATATACAATGCAGAAACAAAAAAAAATAGAGATTTTTTAGACGCAGAAAATAGAATTAAATTTTACAAAAGTACTCCACAAGTAGAATATCCTGTTTGGCAATATCTCAGAAAAAAAAGAAAAAATGTTATAGCGTGATGTTACTTTACAAGTTGGATTTAGGTACAAAAATGCTAACACACTGCATATATGAATGATAAATAAAAAAGTAAAATCATCGATTGGAGTAAATGTGCACGCATCAACATAGACATAATAGCCTATTTACACTGCAATAGCTAAAATTTTTTACGTGATTAGCGCATGTTTTATATTATATCATATGTACGTTTAGATAGAAATAAGCAATTTTTCTGTATGCATCGTGCCTTGGTATGATACTCATAGGCAGGCTGCATCTTTATGGAGAAAATCATTAGTTTTTGTTGCATTTATCGTTTATAAGGATTTTTTGGTGAAAGTTATTTACGGAAAATCAGTGATAAAATAAAATTATAAAAGGTTAAAAAAAGATTAAGTTTTTTGAGTATTTAAAAATAACTTATTTATGGTATAAAATTTCTAAAAAACTTAC